>SKCR01030884.1:0-177636 GCA_019454045.1 Zanthoxylum bungeanum
ATTTTATTATTTTTGGTTCCTTGTTTTACTTGAGCTTAATAGCATGCCTAGACGTAGGGATATGTTTGGTAGGTTTGTTAGGACTGAAGAGGAAAGTTCAGACTCAGACTTTGACAACATATTTGAAAATCCTTTTTCCACACCATCCGCGTCTAGCGCACATAATATGAGTGAATACGAGAGACCACCTAGGAGGACTCTTGAAGAGTACCTCCACCCAACTCACACAGCTACACCTTCGTGCATAATGTTTCCTCCTAATGCACCACACATAGATTTTAAACCTGGGATGATACAGTATCTCCCAACTTTTCACGGTTTAGAGAGCGAAAATCCTTATGTGCACATTCAAGAATTTGAAGAGGTAGTAGCAACCTTCCATGAACGGTTTGGGACCACTGATATAATTAGACTTAAGTTATTCATTTTTTCCCTTAAGGATAGAGCTAAGAGCTGGTTGTATTCTTTAAGACCTATGTCAATAGGAACATGTGGTGAGATGACTAAGGCGTTCTTTAACAAATACTTCCCACACCATAAGACGAATGCCTTAAAAAGACAGATTTACACCTTCTCTCAGAGAGACAGTGAAACCCTTTATCAGACATTGGAGTGGTATAAAGAGATGTTAGCGAGTTGCCCTCACCATGGATATGAGAGTTGGCGCTTAGTAAGTTATTTTTATGATGGCCTAACCCCTAGAGAGCGCCAATTCGTGGAGACAATGTGCAATAGTGAGTTTATAAGGAAAGACCCTGAAGAGGCATTTGAGTATTTAGATGAACTAGCTGAGAAATCTCATACATGGACTGGACCAAATGCCTTAGATAGCACTGATAGGATACACCACACTTCTTCTAGTAGAAGCCTACAACATTTTAGGGAAGAGGACAGTCTTAAGGCACATGTTGAGCTATGAACTAGACAAATAGGATCCTTACAAGCCAGAGATAGCAAAACCATGCATTCAGTCACCCACATAGAACCCTAAGAGTGTCTTGTATATAATGAGACGATGGGTACATATGAGGAACACTGCAACACTTTAGGGACGTACCAAAAGCCTTACACACCTTACTCAGACTCTTATAACCCTAGTTGGAGGAACCATCCCAATCTTAGTTGGAAACATGATTCTCATCAGCCGAGTCAAACATCCCAACCTAGAGGTTATAGTGCTCCCCAATATCACACACATGCCGTTTCTAAGACTTCTTTAGAAGATACGATGCATGCAATTATAGAAGCCCAGAGTAAGACCAATCAAAGGTTTGAGTCGTTGATAACTCAGGTAGCTGAAGACCATAAGGAGATTAAGAGTCAAATCTCTAAATTGACTAATGTCCTGAGTGTGCAAGAAAAAGGAAAATTCTCATCCCAAACTCAACCTAATCCACAGAGGCAACACATGGCACAGGCTGGTTATGAGGTAGCCAATATAAAAAGTGTTAATGACATAATAACTACGAGTGGTAAGGAGGTAGGCTTGAAAAATACTTTCGACACTATAGGTGACCCTAAGGATAATAGTGCTAACACATCTCAGGAAGAACAAGTGCCACATTTCCCAATTAGAGTACCATTTCCTCAAGCACTCAACATTTTTCATGTCGAGAAGCAACCACATGGTGATGATGCAAATAAGATAAATATAAGTCCTATGATGATATTATACAGTATTATACAGGTATTATCATGCACATGCATACACCCCCACACTTAAAACTTGTAGTGTCCTCAATGTAAGATAAATATAAAGAAAAAGGATTAAGGAACAACACTACTAGGCGCGGAGTTTATCAGGTTCCTGCTGGTGAGACTTTAGTTGTGTGGCTGTGTAAGTTGCGTTAATTCCTGTATAAATACTCATGTAAATAAAAATAAACATGCAATTAGCACACAATAAATAAAACTAAAGTAAATTAAACTAAGTTGTGTTTAACTATTAAGTTTTCACCTTAACATTTTTATTTACTTTAGTTTTATTTTTTTATTTTATTTTACGCTTGAACAGCTTGGCAGGTGATAAGTGCACCAAAGTGTACTTTAAACATCGCTAACTCGGCTTAATTATCATATGTTTAATCTTAATTAGAGTTTATTTTGTGCTTTGTTATTAGGAGCAATGGAATATGAAGATTGGATCAATTACAAATGTTTCGGGGCCTTACAGATACATCGGAAGCACGCGGGAAGAGCTGAATCACAGAGTCAGAGAAACCAAAAAACTGGTCACGCGTCGCGATGCGCAAAAGTCCACGCGTCGCGACATGGACTCGTATTCCAGGGTTTAGCATTTTGTGAATTTTTATACAATTCAGGCCGCCAGGACTTCTCTATATAAACCCAACTTCGTCCAAAACCCTTGGAGGGGAGAAAAGAGGAGAAAAACAAGAGAGAAACACATCAAAGAGCTAAAAACACAAAATCAAGGGAGGAGAACGAAGAACTTCAAGCAAACCATGACGTCTCTCCAATCTATCAATGATGTATCTCTTTCTTCCATGGAGAGCTAATCTCCTAGGCAAAGCTAAGGATGAACTTTTGTATTTAAATTCTTATTTTCATGTTGTTGATTCTTAAAGCACCTTTTAATGTTTAATACAATTGATGGTTATTTTTCTTTATTATCTTTCGCTTTATATTCCAGAAACTTGTTTTGTCAACTCCCATATAGATCCAATCATGCTTCTTCTATGTGTGATTTGTGAAACCAATTGTGACTGGTAAAGTTGTTTTATGTGTTGGTCTTCTGCTTTAGTATTGCCTGAGGTTATATTATCGACGTAGATAGCTCGTAATGATAACTTTTGTGTGCTGTTAACATAGAGAAAATAATTATTGATTACCTTACAATTTAATATGCGTAGAATTGAATATCTTCCAATTGTTGGTTTGAGATGTGAAACCTTCAATTGCGTAATGAAAAGAGTCAATAACTAAATATAGGAGTTTGATACAAGAGGAATTCCTGATGCTTTGTTGTTTATCTCTATTGATATTTCCTGCATATTTTCCATAGTTTTTATTTTACTTTATCTTAAATTATCAATCTATTCGTTTTTTTTATTTAAGTTACTGTTAACGTTTCTGTTTGAGTAAATTAGTTCCTGTAACCATATTTCTGAGAAATCGACACCCTAGTTATACTGAGATAACCACAAGTTATTTTTTGGCGTAATCAGCAGGCTGTGACAGTTTAACTATGGATGGTCTTCCAAGTTCCACTGATGTTTGAAATTTTAGACTACACATGTAATAAAATTGGCTCGACCACTTTTTGAGCTTCCCAGGGATCATCTTTAGGTGATCACTGACTTTTGATTTCCTCCCTTTACGGCACTTTGGGAGTGATTTCAGGATTGGCTGAGGAGGATATTCATTGCAAGGCTGCACTATGCTCATTGTTTGCTTGATTACTGACTCACCCTGCCTGTTGACTTGATTACATGTAGATGGGCCTAACGCATGGTCATTATCTCTTGTATATTATATATTTACAGTGTCTATAATGCGACATTCTTCATCACTCTGAGGACATGACATGGCTTTGAAAACACTGAAGGTGACTTCTTCATCTTGAACTCTCATTTTCAGTTCACCTTTTTGCATATCAATAATCGCTCTACGTGTTGCCAAGAATGGTCTCCCAAGGATGATTGGGACATCATTATCCTCTTCTATATCAAGAACAAGGAAGTCAGTAGGGAAGTAGAACTTATCCACCTTAACCAACACATCTTCTATTATTCCTCGTGGGCAGGTGAGAGATCTATCTGCTAGTTGTAATGTGACAGTAGTTGGCTTTGTCTCACTTATGCCCAACTGTTTATAGATGGATAAGGGCATGAGATTGATACTTTCCCTCAAATCGCATAACGTCTTACCAAAGTATCGATTTCTAATAGTACACGGAATGATAAAACTGTCAGGATCCTTCAGCTTTGGGGGAAGCTTCTTTTGTATAATGGCACTACACTTCTCTGTGAGTGCTACTGTTTCAAAATCTCCCAGCTTCCTCTTCTTTGACATTATCTCCTTCATAAACTTCACATAATTAGGCATTTGTTTCAATGTGTCTGCAAAGGATATATTGATGTGGATCTTTTTGAAGATGTCTAAGAACTTGGCGAACTGATCATCTAACTTTTTCTTTTGAAAGCGCTGAGGGTATGGAAAATGTGTCTTTGAAATGGGTGGTGGCTTATATGGGAGAATTACTGTATTGTTCCCTTCTTTCATCATTATTTCCTCCTGAAGTGTCGTTTCTTTGTCTTTGTTGCCTTGGTCCTGAGAGGTATCTTTGATCTCTTTCCCACTCCTGAGAGTAATGGCCTAACACTGCTCTTTAGGGTTGATCTCAGTATTACTAAGAAATGCCCATTTTCTGTTGATTAGCCATTGAAGAAGCAATATGCCTAATCTGCACTTCTAAAGACTTCATTATTGCTTCGATATTGCCCATGTGTGTTTCAATATTATTCAGCCTCGACTCATTCTTCTCAAACCTTTCTGAAGTTTTAGCAACAAACGTGCTCATGAGGTCTTCAAAGGAAGGTTTCTGCTCTGATATTTGATTGTTGAAGCCGGAAGGAGGTTGCAAGACATTCTCTGTGTTAGCATATGACAAGTTCGGATGATAATAGTTAGGCATAGGATTGCCTCTATAGTTATTGAAGTTCCGATTGTTCACATATTGGACTTGCTCATATCATCCGTCAGGAAAGATCATTCTATTAGCAGCAGCAGCTTCAATGGATGGTTGGCCTTGTTGATTAGTCAATGCTGCTAGATGAGTCGTGAGAGATGACAGTTGAGCTGTAAGTGCAACGATATGATCCACCTCGTATATATCAGCCACCTTAGTAATAGTAGAGAGTTCATTTAGCCATTGGAAATTATTAATGGCCATCTCCTCCAATATAGCGCAGACATCTTCAGTAGATTTATTGAACAGGGTTCCTCCAGAAACTGTATCGACCATGGTTTTATTAGGGTTATTCAACCCATTGTAAAATAACTGAATCTGAACCCAGTCTTCGAAATTATGTTGTGGGCATCTCCTGAGTAGATCTTTAAAATGCTCTCAGGCCTCGTACAAATTATTAGTCTCCAACTGCCTAAATATGTTAATTTCTGTTCTCAGTTGGGCCGATTTAGCTGGTGAAAAACCCTCGCAATAAATGTTGTAGCCATATCCTGCCATGTCATAATGCTCCTCGTCGGAATTTGTTGGGGTTTTAAGGGGGAATATCGGTAACGCAGCGGAAACGCGGAAAATCAAAATTTTCCGATTTCAAAATTTTTCTCGGATCAATTAAATAAACTTATTTATTTAATTATCCAATTATCGAATTCTGAAAAATTACACAAGAGATCAAATTTCTTGGTAATTACCGAATTACCCCAAAACTTTATAAATTGATTATTTTAGCCCAAAAATTATCAAATATAATTTTGGATGATTCTAAATAATTTCTAAAATGTTTTTCAACACATAAAATGCATCAAAATCAGATTTCACACAAATCCCCAATTTTTGAGTAATTGCCGTGAGCACCCCAAATTTTCAAGTAATTGTATTCTGGTCCTTTTTAATCAAAACATGGCAAGATCAAATCCAATCAACCCAAAAATTTACATGCACCATATTCATACCATAATATATCACATATATGAAAAGCCCCAAACTTGGAGTGGGTTATGAACCCTAATTTTTCAATTTTATCAAATTGAGCAATTTTACCAAATCTTTAAAATCCAATACTTTAATCCATTCAATACTTCACCAAACAAGCCTCACCACTTTGAAATAACTCTAGAACAATTCTAGGTCACCAAGGAGTGGCTTACTAACTGTAGAATGACAACTTTGATTTTCAAAGAATCAAAAGTAAGCCTTTGAAACCATTTCAAGGCTACTTACATACATGAATCTTTCATCCAAGTTCTCAAACAAATAAACACAAACCATAAGAAAAGAGAGAACATCCAAGCAACACAAAATGATGCTAAGCATGTTAGAAACAATTTCCATGTTGAAGACTTAAAGAAAATACTTACAAAAATAAGTTTTTCCAAGACTTTTTCCTTTTGTCATTCAATCTTGCTCTCAACTTCTTTTGTGTTATTTTTGTGTGTTTGAAACTTATGAAACCCTAAAAAATGAAACAAACAATATATAACCCTCATATTTGGCCTTGGCCGAAACTAGGCATAAGGGAAAATATCAGGATTTTTTTTTGTTTCATTAAAGCTTTGTCAACTTGTTTACTTGAATCATTACAACTTTAATAACCTTTTAACAAGTCAACAAAAGCAACTCAAGCCATTAAATAAAATATCATAACCTTAGATATTTATATTTTTAATTAATTTAATTATTTAACAATTAAATAATTAAATAATTATTTAAATATAAATATATTAAATATATATATTATATTTACATTAAATATCAAATACATATATATTTATGATATTAGTCAAATATCTCAATTTGACAATTAATTAATGTGTTTTTGATAAAATCTAACATTAAATGCAAATACACCAAAATTAGGAAATGACTATTAGGTCTCATCACATGTATTTTTTTTTTAACCTTTAAACGACTTATAAATAATCAGTATTATTTATAAATATTGCCCTGTGCTCTACGAGTATATTTCATTAGTGAGAGTCTCTAGATTCAGGTATATCCGTCACAAAATCCAATTTTGTGTCCATAATTTACCCACCCGTAGATTATGACGACCACAGATAAACTAGCTGAATCATACAAGTCGAGGTCATTACATACGTATAATCCCTCCGTCACAGGTATCCGGATAATACCAGAGATACAGATGTAAACGTCAAATCTCTATAGGTATTATTCCGTCGACGTATCTATTAGCAATCTCTAAATAACATTCAGAACTTACTTCCGAAGTATACTGTTGCCACAAATTTAACAGACTGCTAATCATATATGGACTACCTATGTTATGTACACAGAACTGACGGATCATATCTTGATACACACATGATATCCTAAGGATCGGTCCACACCCAACGAACATGCGGAGGTCTGATCTAAATAGATCAGTGACATGACTGTCATCTACGTGTGGAGGATGTCTCATACATCCACAGTGATATCTCGTGTGGATGTATGACATCCACAGTGATACCTCGTACAAATTATTAATCTTCAGTGAGTCGTTCAGTGACACTTCCCAATGTCAATTACAAACTACCTTTGTAACCATGTACTGCATTATATATTATCGGGCCTTTGTCTAATATATACATATCACTAACCCACATTTAGTTTCAATCTAATCTTAATCATATCGAATGCGTATATAAAAACAAAAGGTGCAACCATAAATAAGTAATATTATGGAAAAATGAATTGATCGTATTCATGAATCAGACATAAATACGATGCGGATTGGCGCTCTGAGCACCAACCCCAACAATTTCTCTCACTTGCTCTTGTGCCAATCCACAGTATCATATACACATCTCAATGTGTATCGTATACTCATGGCTCTCAAAAGCTCACCTAACACTTAAGAGGTAGGCAACAAGAAGTAAGTCTGCTATAATATATTGAGTTTGTCAAAAAAACTCCATCGCTTCCCATAGCCAGCATCATTCATATTTTGTAGAATCTAAATTATACATTAATATGACTCTGATGCCACATCAGTATTGTGCTACAGCTACTGAGTTGTCAAAGTATTTAGGGATCAAATCCAAAATACTGTGATGACAACGCAAGCACAATAGCAATACAAAACTTCTAATTTATCAGGTCACTATGCAACTTCATAAGTCAATACTTCATAAGTTGCATGTAATTCCACTCACAAAGTAGAATCATCTGTGACACTCCCACTGCATCTTTTGTGACTCTTTATGACGTAGACTGTCTAACATCATAATTAGACTCAAATATAATCTGACCCAAATGATTACAGACTAAATGCTCCATGAATTAAAAAACTCGTTCTTAATATCTCAAAGATCACAAAGAACATGTTTCAAGATCCATCCAATGGTCTATAGGGTATCAAAATAACTCGTAACAGTTACGATTAAATCGATATATTTAATCGCACATAATAAAGTATTTATTACGTCATCATCAAATGATATTTAAGATTGATTAGACATTATAATCAATATCTCTTTCGAAAAAGGAATCATCCTTTACGAAATATGAATACTATATATAGGACACATATTAACTGTCAAACAGTTATACTAACTGTCATACAGATAGCCTTGTTGTGTCTTCTATTAGATCATATCTAATGCACGACTAATAAGAGTATCTCACAAGTCTCATAGTTTTATATCTTATATAAAACTTTATATCGAATATGACAGAGACTACTCCCACTGCTTTCACGGAGTAAAGAAGACTTAGGTAAACATTTTTACCTTACAAACATCTCATTATTACTATAATAATGATAATATTGTTAGGATATATAACACTAGAAAGTAATTTGTACGCTCCCACTAACCCTTCAATCACATATGTATTCTCTATACTTTGACAAGATCAGACAATCTGACGATATCAAAAATAGAGAACACAGATTTCTGAAAGACTTATCCGAGACTACAATAGGCTCTATAAGCTAGCACACTAAACTGCGATCACAACATAACACAAACTCTAGGGCCATTTCAGAACGAACTCTTCAAACAAAGAAATCACAACTGATCTCTTATCTGAATAAGTCATTCAAAAACGCCACTTTGTATTCTTTAGCTAAAATGTACAGTTTAATATCAACATTAACCAATATATCTTTAATTGTTCAATTAGTGTGACTAGAGACAAGTTTCCTCAGAATCTACAATAGATTGCTGAGTATAACTTTTCTCACTGTCATACTATAAAGGTCAAACCTTTAATAAGCTCACATTGCTTTTGCTGCGCAAACAATTAGCACAAATCATGAACTAATTCATAATTAAAGCTTAATCAAGTTCAAAACTTGATCGTAGTAAGCTATGAACAATCTTAGATCTATGGTTCAATGGTGAACTTCCAGAATCGATATCAAATATCGCTTCCATTATAAGTTATAAGATAATTTTCTTCAATAAGAAAACAACATAACCATTAAGTATCAAATACTCGTAAATGATTTTGTTATCCTATTAGACTTGTACGGAAGATGTATAAGGGTTGTTTCATCTTATTAATTATATAGTTCTAGTTATAATTTATCATTCTCACATTTGACTTCAATAAATTAAGTCTTTTCTAAAATGGTTAACATCTGATGTTACACAACAAGTAATAAAATAATTTTATTACTTAGGATCGTAGGAAAGATATTCTATCAAATAGAATAAAATATTCTATAAAATAGAATAAATGATAAACTTTTACTTATACCTCCCAGGTGTAAGTAATTTCCATTATATAACTATTATATAAAAGAAAGATTCAAATCTCAAACTTTTCAAGATTCAGATTTTCTACCTATACATATCATATATGTAACTATAGAAATTAATGGAACCTAAATTAAAAAGATGAACTAGTGTTACTGGAGCATATCCCCAAGAGTATTGAAACTAATTCGATAACATTCAATATCAAACGAATCAAATCATATAAGATTCGATTGTTCCCACTACTCAATTCCATCAAGATGGAATCGTGGAAGAATAATAATGAATAAGAATCATATTCACTTAATAACCTTAGAACTAATTGCTTTAAATTCATATGTTTGATTGTATCAAAGATCTTTGAACAGTTCAAAGACATATAATGAATTTTAAGGATAGAGTTCTTAAAAAACTTCAGATTGAATATCTTTGAACCAGTAAAAAATGTTCAATATGCGATTCATCAAAACAGATTGAATGTTCTTGATCATTTCAAGACGTTCAATATGTGTTCTTTCAGAAACACGTAACTAAGTTATGACAATTCATAAACTAAGTTACAAAGTAAAGAAAACTACCATAAACAATTACAATTCATTAAACTACATAAATCTAATGTATTAGTTTAATAAATCTGGTGGTCCAATGACAAATCATTGGTTAAACAAGATTTTAATCACCTTCCCGAATACAATATTCATTAAATGGATAAGGATATGTGGTGTGATCTCATATCAAACCATCATTTACCATACGGAATAAGCATCCAATGCTTAAGTGATAAAATCTCATAAAGCGCCGTTCTAAATTATTTACTTTACCGAATAATTTTTCTTAATATTTATCTCTACGCCAATGACACTACTAGTTATATTTAAAATATATAACAACTGTTTATAAAGAAGAAGTAACTATCCAATAGTTGCAAGTTTTGATATCAAATATCAAAACAATCGTTAACTAATATTTTAAATAACTAGACGTGATATTTGGTATCCAATACCTATAGTTGTAGTATTGTGAAAATCGATATTTTCTATACACAACTATACGCATCTCCTTTCTTTAGCTTTACTGTTTGCATTCAATTATTCACAACAATTTTAAATAATTGATTAGTAAATTGTGTCAGACACATTGCCTCTAAAGGTCATTAAGGCTAAGAAACATCATTACTAGATAAATAAATACCTAATGGGCTTTCTTAATACCAGTCAAGAATCTCGAGACGTGAACTAATTCAAGTCAATTCTTACTGCATAAGAAACTATTCTCTCTAAGGTATTATATCCTAAAAGGGATATTTATTTAGATTATCTATCATGACTTAGAAACTAAGTCATTAACCATATTTATTTTTCAAGAAAACCGGAACAACATTTCCCGATGGTTTAGACCAATCTAATAATATCCTAGTCTAGTAGTATCTAGAACCTATTCTAGAATAACTGCAACCAAGAGTCAAGTCAGATAACATATCAAAATACGTGTGAAGTAAATAAAAGTTCAATTCTATATAAACAATAGAATAAGGAAACGAACAAGCGGCAATTTCCATAATAATAAACACTGCCAAAGTTATGGAATATTTTAAACTTAGCAGTGCCTCCCATTATTTTACGTAATACTATAATCCCCAACGGAAAAAGAGAATTAAATAATTAAATCGAATTCCATAATGGGAAGTGGACCCCATGAATATATTTCGACTCACAGCAGAGGCACAGTCTCGCCTACGTATATTCATCAGGTAGACAACTCATTTGTCAATCACTCACTAGTGACTCATGGGTTTCCGGTCCTGGTCGTTTCTCGTTGTCACTACTAGGGCAGGTCCACAAGGAGACGTACCAAGGTTAAACTCGTCAATGATAAACTCAAGCTACTTGCGTAATCCTGACAGCTATGGCACATTTAGGATTCCGCTTTCGCTTGAATTTATCTAGTATCTGATATACATCCGACATAAATAAATCTCTATTGGCTACACCCTCACAGCAGAGGCACGGTCTCAGATGTAGTCACGGAAAAATATTCATAAACCGTATTGACAAGACGAACCATGTAATATGCATCAAATACATAAATCACATAAAACCTTATTATTTAGGGATTTTCCGCAAAAGATTCTTTTTAATTTATTTAATCAAATTAAATAAATACATGCATGCAACAAGTAAAGAATAAATTAAACATTGAATTTAAAAGGCATAATCATATTAGGGTGGCCAGAATCAGACTCGCTCCGATACCATTTTGTTGGGGTTTTAAGGGGGAATATCGGTAACGCAGCGGAAACGTGGAAAATCAAAATTTTCCGATTTCAAAATTTTCCGATTTCAATTAAATAAACTTATTTATTTAATTATCCAATTATCAAATTCTGAAAAATTACACAAGAGATCAAATTTCTTGGTAATTACCGAATTACCCCAAAACTTTGTAAATTGATTATTTTAACCCAAAAATTATCAAATATAATTTTGGATGATTCTAAATCATTTCTAAATGTTTTTCAATACATCTAATGCATCAAAATCAGATTTCACACAAATCCCCAATTTTTGAGTAATTGCCGTGAGCACCCCAAATTTTCAAGTAATTGTATTTTGGTTCATTTTTATCAAAACATGCCAAGATCAAATCCAATCAACCCAAAAATTTACATGCATCATATTCATACCATAATACATCAGATATATAAAAAGCCCCAAATTTGGAGTGGGTTATGAACCCTAATTTTTCAATTTTATCAAATTGAGTAATTTTACCAAATCTTTAAAATCCAATACTTTAATCCATTCAATACTTCACCAAACAAGCCTCACCACTTTGAAATAACTCTAGAACAATTCTAGATCACCAAGGAGTGGCTTACTAACTCTAGAATGGCAACTTTGATTTTCAAAGAATCAAAAGTAAGCCTCTGAAACCATTTCAAGGCGACTTACATACATGAATCTTTCATCCAAGTTTTCAAACAAATAAACACAAACTATAAGAAAAGAGAGAACATCCAAGCAACAAAAAATGATGCTAAGCATGTTAGAAATAATTTCCATGTTGAAGACTTAAAGAAAATACTTACAAAAATAAGTTTTTCCAAGACTTTTTCCTTTTGTCCTTAAATCTTGCTCTCAACTTATTTTGTGTTATTTTTGTGTGTTTGAAACTTATGAAAACCTAAAAAACTAAACAAACAATATATACCCCTCATATTTGGCCTTGGCCGAAACTAGGCGTAAGGGAAAATATCATGATATATTTTTATTTGTTTCATTAAAGCTTTGTCAACTTGTTTACTTGAATCATTACAACTTTAATAACCTTTTAACAAGTCAACAAAAGCAACTCAAGCCATTAAATAAAATATCATAACCTTAGATGTTTATATTTTTAATTAATTTAATTATTTAACAATTAAATAATTAAATAATTATTTAAATACATATATATTTATGATATTAGTCAAATATCTCAATTTGACAATTAATTAATGTGTATTTGATAAAATCTAATATTAAATGCAAATACACAAAAATTAGGAAATGACTATTAGGTCTCATCGCATGTATTTTTCGTTTAACCTTTAAACGACTTATAAATAATCAGTATTATTTATAAATGTTGCCCTAGTGCTCTACGAGTATATTTCATTAGTGAGACTCTCTAGATTTAGGTACATCCATCATAAAATCCAATTTCGTGTCCATAATTTACCCACCCGTAGATTATGTTGACCACAGATAAACTAGCTGAATCATACAGGTCGAGGTCATTGCATACGTATAATCCTTCCGTCACAAGTATCCGGATAATACCAGATATACAGATGTAAACGTCAAATCTCTATAGGTATTATCTTGTCGACGTGTCTATTAGCAATCTCTAAATAAAATTCGGAACTTACTTCCGAAGTATACTGTGACCACAGATTTAACAGACTGCTAATCATATATGGACTACCTATGCTATGTACACAGAACTGACAGATCCTATCTTGATACACACATGATATCCTGAGGATCGGTCCACACCCAACGAACAGGCAGAGGTCTGATCTAAATAGATCGGTGACGTGACTGTCATCTAAGTGTGGAGGATGTCTCATACATCCACAGTGGTATCTCAAGTCAAAGGACCACTATGCTACTCAACCCGAGAAGATTCTTATTGATGTTGGTGTACCATCCATTAAGAATCTTCAGTGAGTCGTTCAATGTTTATCCACTATAAATACCTAAAATTCTATACGAGTCTCCCCAGAATCATGGTTCATTGGGAAAAACCATCGGACCAAGTCTCGATATACGACATGTACTGGTCTCAACGGATTTGACCAACCGACCCGTGTTAGTAAATCTTGACCAGGAACTATATTTGATAATATCGGGCCTTTGTCTAATATATACATATCACTAAACCACATTTAGTTTCAATCTAATCGTAATCATATCGAATACGTATATAAAAACAAGAGGTGCAACCATAAATAAGTAATATTATGGAAAAAAGAAATTGATCGTATTTATGAATCAGATATAAATACGATGCAGATTGGCGCTCTGAGCACCAACCCCAACAGTATTGATTGCAGCCAACCTCTAGCTTTGTCCCTTAAAGAGAATGGTAATAAGCGTAGCATGATGGTCTTTTTAGTCACGCCATTCATTTTTATGATATCCGCCATCTCCAAGAACAACCTTAAATGCACATTTGGGTCCTCTACAGCTGAACCCCCAAACTGATTCATTTACACCATGTTGATGAATGCAGGTTTTAGCTCAAAATTGTTGGCGTCGATTAGTTGATGGGCAATCCCATAATAATTGTCATCAAAGACTGGCTTAAAGTGATCCTGTATTGCTACCTGGCGTGGGTTATTCTCTATATTTTCAACCGCCATCACTTCTTTCTCAATGTTCCTTTCCCGAAAGAAAATAAAAAAATTAAAAAAAAAGAATAAAAAAAAATCTAAATTAAAGTCAATGTTACTTGGTAATAGTATTAATGTGAATTAGATTAACATTCCCGGCAACGAAGCCAAAAACTTGTTGCGATATTTTATATCGTACCGCAAGTGTATGGTGTCAAGTTTTAGTAAAGATAAGTGAAAGAGTGTCGAACCCATAGGGATTGTATTCAACTCACACTAAGTACTATAATTAGTAAACCTAACTTTATTTAAAAAGTAATTAAATTTAGATTAAAAACTAAATAATTAAGAAACAAAACGTTTGATAAAGATAGACCAGGATATAAGAGATTCTAGAGTCTGATTTCACCTAGCTATCCCATATGTATTTGTTATGCCAATCAATTCTTATTCATTTTCTGAGTTTACAAGCTAAGTGTTGGGGTTTTATACGGAATTACAAGGTTAGCGCAGCGGAACGCGGAAAACAGAATTTTTTGATTTCAAAAAATTTTCTTGGGACAATTAAATAAACTTATTTATTTAATTAACCAATACTTAATATCTGAAATTTTAACCCAAGAAATCAAATTTCAATTAATTACCGAATTGCCCCCATATTTTACAATTTGATCATTTTGGTCATTAAATAGTCAAATACATATTTAATTGATTCCAAATCAATCCCAAAATGATTTATACATGTCTAATACATGAAAATAAAATTTTCAACACAAATCCACAATTTTTCTGAAATTGCCGAGAGGGTGTCCAATTTTAATTAATTGCGATTTGGCCCCAAATGTTCAAAACATGTCAAGATTAAATCCAATCAATCCCAAATTTGAAATACATCATATATACATCAGATTATGCAACATATATGAAAATCCCCAAAATTGGATTAGGTTTAGAACCCCTAGTTTCACAAATTACACCGATTGCACAATTTACACTAAATTGATAAAATTCAACACTTTAATCAATTCAATACCACACCAATCACGTCTCACCATCATGAAAAAACTGAAGAACAATTCTAGGTTAATTATGAATGGCTAAGCAACTCTAGAATGACAACTTTGATTACTAATTAATCTTATAAGTTTAATTACTCATAATAAGCTTATAAATAAACATACATGCTTAAACATCTCCAACAAGCTTCACACACATTTAATTACAAACACAAATAGTAGAGACATCAAATTAGCAACAAAAATTGAAGCCAAGATTAAAAGAAACATAATCTATGTAGAAGAAAATATAAAAAACTTACAAAATTTCTAAGTTTTGGCTATGTTTTCTTTCTTTCTTCCACCTTTTTCTCTGAACTCACTTTGTAAATATTTGTGAAACTTGTCTAAGTGTTGTAAATGAAAAACAAAATAATTTTGTTAATTAATTTCCCTTGGCCGAATTCCATAACAAAAAAATAAATAACAATTATTTCTATTTTATTAAATTTCAATTGGAACACAATTTACTTTAATAAAGTTAACATTTATCTTCCGTAAAGTAAATACACAAATGGACCAATTGAATTAAACCATTAAAAAGTGAAATACATAGTGTTCTAGAATATAAAGGTATACCCGCAACGGGTTATACTAGATATAGAGATAATGTTTCTAGTTAAACTAGGTATATTATAACAGTTTCCTAATTTAAGTACATGCCCCAAGGGCAGTTCCAAAACTTAGGTTTCTACGGTTAAAACAGCGACTCACGTCCCATTTTCGACTCGCAGGTAGATCTCAACCGAAGTCAGTTTCCTGCTAATCAGCAGATTCTGCACATTAGTACATATTTATGTACCACATCTAATATCAAAAATCCAATTTTGAAACTAATAGTGAACATGTTTATGACAAACATACTTGAAGTCGGAGCCTTGTCCCGCCTTCACTTTCTTCATGTCTCCCTTGTCCATATGGCAGTCACGCTTCCAGTGACTCTGTTTGCCACAGTTTAGGCAGACATCTTGGGATATGTCATTTGTCTTCCTAGAAGACTGTGACGATTTTACCTTTGCCTATTTTAGAAGCTCTGCCTCTGCCTCCTAGAGCATAGCCATCAACTCTCCAAGAGTTTTCTCTTGGTTCATAATGAACCTGCCCCAGCTTTCGAGTAGAGACTACAAGATCAAATCTTTGGTAGTCTCGGCCACGTAGGTAATGCCCAGCTAACCTAGCTTATCGAAGTCAGCAATCATCTGCGACACCTAGTGCTCGAAAGATGTACCCTCTGACATACACGAGCGAAAGAGCTTCTTTTGCAATTTTTACTTCTAAGATCTAAGAATAGATCTATGAAGATCCTTTAATTTCAATCATCATGCTATAAAGATCTAATCCTTAGTTTTTGACGATAAAATTAAAGTGTCATTGCGGTAAGCATAACAGATTGAGCACTAAATTTATCATCACCATGAGTCTTCTAAAACTCATGCTCCACTATTTGCTCAACTCCGGGCTCAAGCCCGAGATGTTTCTCTATCAAATAGAATAACTTCTCAGTTCACAGGACTATCCTGAGGTTCTATTCCCAATCTGAAAATTAAAGCCGTTTAAAGATATTTTCACCCAGGATTATGTTCTAAACATTAATCTTTCAGTTATCTTGATTCAAATAGTCCAACTATTCAATCAACGATTTCGGGTACAATTGAATATAATGATTACTATAGTCTAACTATATAATCAACTACTATTTGATTGGTTAAATTCAAATACATTGATTACTATAATCCAATTATAGAATCAACTATAAATGAAGTAGTTTGAATACAGTCCAACTGTTAAATTAAAACAACAATTAAATATTAGTCCAACTAATATATTTATAAATTAATGACGAAAAATGAAATGAGCGCGGATTGGCAAGTATCTAAACGAAATTGCAAATTTAATACTTGCCTCCCACAATTTTTCGGCGAGCCTCTAACCCTCTGTTGAGTACTCAGGAAACCTAGTTTCCTAGTGGGCTAGAATCCCGTTAAATAGCACATAACCTTGACTTTGGCCAACAAGTTGTATGAAACTTAACTAGGTAGATCTCTAAGATCAATTGGATCTCATCCAATTCCTAGATCCAGTAGGTGGACCTCCAAGTCCGAAACATATACACAATATATATGCCAATATATCCAATATATTTTCCTAACCTTTTCCTCTGAATCAACTAAGCCTTGGCTTTGGCACAACAAGCTTAATGATTCCAGTTAAGCAGGACCCATTGACTTTGGAAAGCTTCGTAATCGATGTCGATGGACAAGAAGTGATCTTGACTTTGGCCAACAAATCACAACTTGGACAAGACATGCGATATGGAACAAAGCCTTCATGATTCAAACACATCCGCGATGGATAAAGGTCTTGACTTTGGCCAACAAACCAGTGCCAATCTTGGATCTTGAGAGAGAATCACTCAATGGAAGGAAAACGTTTAATATTTGTTTAGGGTTTTTCGCATAATTGGCAACCAAATAATTATCTTTGATTAGATCTCATCATACACCCTTAAACATGCATTCTAAAAGCATAATAAGGCGCGATAAATAAATTAATAATGATATGCGGATGGATATCTCACAAATTGTTCCTAGAACAAATCACTCTATTTCCTCTCCCCGGCTAGCACTATTCTTACATCTACCCAATTACATAACACTTCTAAAGAAAGCTCATTTACTTGAGGGGAATAGGTGAGAAGAGAATTACAAAGAATCGAGAGATAAAGGCTGGACACGCAGGTCCAATTTAATAAATTCTAAATTTATTACAACAATTTCCAAAATTGCCCACACCATCTAATATCCATCTGATAAACATTATTCATACATCACATCCATGTATTCACACAAAACATGTTATTAATCAATCTAATCCAATTAATTAATCTTTAATTAATGACTATCCAATGTTCAAACAACAATTTTATTTGCGCGAGTCCAACTCGTTTAAGAATAAGTACTCAAAGTACGAATTCTTGAATTATATCAAACTACAATATTAAATCCAATTTAATTTGTATTCAATACTAATTCTTTATTTAATTCCAAATTAAATAATTACACTTTTTGATGTGCATTTATGACTTAGATTCCAAATATAATCTTAATGGGTCTCAAAGCCCAATTAACATCCAATGTCAATTTAATTAAAGTCCAATGAGCTTTTAATTAATTCATAAGGCATAGACTTTGGCAACCAAAGCCCAATAAGGAATAACCATTTGCCATAAAATTAATTTTGGCCCATTAGGCCCAATTAATTATTTAAAGGCTCATTTATTATATTTGGACTTTATGGAAATGATTTCAGGCCCAATTGGATCCAACCAATTATCATAAACCAAACTTGGACCAACCAAGCCCATTAATCCCAAATACAATATTTTAGCCAAATTCCAAATTAAGCCCAATTAATTTAATCACAATATTCCAAATATCACAATTATTTAATTAAAGTGTATTAGCCATAATTAATTAGTTAAATTAATATTTCCAAAATACCAATTACACTAATTAATCATGCTTTAATTAATCAACTTATGTCCAACACAAATTGAAGCAAAATCAATCCCAACATGCTTACAAGGCTCACGAAAATTTAGGGATTTTTATATCTGATTTTGATTTCAATCCAATTAAATCACAAATCAATATATCCAAACATTTTAAACACATCCAATGGCTTAAAATCAAAAATCAACATTTGCTACAAGAGTCCCTTACATTCGGCCAAGCCTCTCAATTTGGGGAAAATTAATCCAATTAATTTTTCATAAAATTTATCATGTATAACTCTTAGTTATCAATATATAAGCATACTCAAACAAACAATTTGATCAAATCATGCTCAAATCAAAAATACCCAAATTAAGAAACCTAAAACATTTCATGCTTAATTTAGGCCATGATACCATTGTTGGGTTCTCTAAGAACAACCTAGGATCAATTAAGCATAAAACGATGTGAATACGCAAAGTAAAGTAGCGGAAAATACTCACTTTGATCGGCTAAGTGGATGTGTAGACAACAAAAATTTTACCTCTATTGAAGTTGCTCCAAGCTCCTCTTTTTGATGTATGTTGAGCTTCCAAGCTTGATTCTTGAATTCCAAACTCATGGGAAATGTTTCCCTATCACCTTTGTATGATCTCTTTATATGCTAGCAATGGATAATTTTACAACAAAATTACCCATTGTTCTTCTTGTATCTTTCGGCCAAGCCAAGAAATTGGTCGAGAGAGAGATGGTCACGCCCAAGTGAGAGAGAAGAGAGTGATTTTTTTGAAAAAAAAAATGAAAAAGGTGTTTATGATTTTCCAAAAATCAAAACATATACCAAATCTCCAAAATTTGGTAAATGTCTTTCAACATTTTAAATAAAATAATGAAATGTGTTTTATAAGTCATCAACAACCCACCAACTTCTATCAACCAAAAGTAGATTAAAGTGACTAGGTGATGTGACTTGTGTGGGCCCCACTTGATTCAAAATCCGAGTGGGCCCGTAAACACATTTCGGGCTCGGGTTCGTTAATTCCAAATTAACGAATTTTCCGTTGCGACGTAATTAATTCAAATTTAATTAAATAATTATGCCTAGCAAAATTACTATTAAAGTCGCTCGTGAATTAATTCTAAATTAATTCGTTCGCCAGAATTAAAATCCAATTTTAATTCCGTTATGAAATCTAATTTCATTTAATATATCGAATATATTATTTTATCGATTAATTACAAATTAATCGTTCTCTCTCTAATAATTGAATTTTATCTCAGAAAAAATCTTTCCGTAATTAATCATAGATTAATTTTCTCTCTTATAATTAACCATAGAATAATTCTCCAGAAATATTCTTTTAAGGAATATGTAATCTATGTCAGGCATAGTATACGTAGTATTGCGTATTACGATCCAGTATCGAATGTCACATGCTAGGCCTGGGGCTGGAATTGTGTCTGCCCCGTACGAAGCATATATCAGATCTCTGGTAACTACTCTCTATAATCGGATAAACATGACCTAGTCATATTATCCCGATGACTGCAGTACTTAAGAGTACTAGTTCCGTATCCTATGTGGTCATCATCTCCATATGACTGAAGTGATAATTCCATCTTGACATCACACCCAATACACTATGATTCTCAATATACCCAGAAGAACCTTACACAGAACCTGTTAAAGCCCCGGACGACCAAAACCAAAGTATATTGATCGTCGCAAGTATTAGCGATGCAAGTCTCAGGTTAAGATCAAATACACCTACCCTGATTCGGACTCCTATAGACACATAGTCATACTACCAATGGTGTTGGAAAATTATGACCCATAGCGTCACTATTTGTACAGATCATGGTGTTGTTGTACAAATTAACTATGTGACAAAGGAGATTTCTCTCTTATCATTTGTGATTAGATCACCAAGATATATAAATGATAGGAGGTCCTTATGATTTGTTCTTGGATTGAGAATGATATGAGACAGTATCAGTCCACGAAGGATAAATCATTAAAAATCCCTAGTCAGAGCATTGTGGAGATTGGACATCGATAAATGCGTAAAAGACTAGTATTACACTTGTGCGCATTGTGAGGGCATAACGGCATAGTTCTCATATATTTGGGTATATGATACTCATGCAAGTGTCATAGGAGGTTGGGTTTTACCGATGGTACGGTAAACAGCTTCGCTCTGGATAGACCCCCTCGAAATTCCATTGGTAGTATGACTATGTGTCTATGGAAGTCCGAAATCAGGGTAGGTGTATTTGGTCTTAACCTGAGACTTGCACGGCTAATACTTGCGACAATCAATATGCTTTGGTTTTGGTCGTCCAGGGCTTTAACCGGTTTCTGTGTACGCCTCTTCTGGGTATATCGAGAATCGTAGTGTGTTGGGTGTGATGTCAAGAAGGAGTATCACTCCAATCATAGTGGAGATGATGGTCACGTAGGATACGAGACTGGTTCTCTTAAATGCTGCAGCTATCGGGATATTATGACAAGGTCATGTATATCCGATTATAGAGACTTGTTACCAGACATCCGACATGTGCTTCGTACGGGGCAGACACAATTCCAGCCCCAGGCCTAGCACGTGATCATCTGATACAAGATCGACATACACAATACTACGTATACTATGCCTGATATAGATCGCTTATTCATGTAAGCATGTTTATGGAGAATTGGGTAGGCATGGTGCTTTTCTAGAAGCCAACCTTGTCTTGTAAATCGGGAAAACGTAGTACTTGGTACTTACGTGTTCGGATAGTCCGACGACCGGATTTACTGCCAACTTATCCGAGGATCTCATGGGTCACTTCCCGAAGATTCACCGATGACGTATGACTTGCACTTTATTAATCTGGGATTAATTAGATGAGAGAGAGAAAATTAATGTGGGATTAATTGCGGAGATATTTTATCTGGATAAAATATCATTAAAAGAGAGAAAATGATTAATTTGGAATTAATCGGTTAAAATAATATATTTGATATATTATACGAAATTGGATTTCGACGCGGAATTAAAATTAGATTTTAATTCGGGCGAATGAATTGATTTAGAATTAATTCGTTAGCAATGTGAATAGTGATTTCGCTAGGCATAATCATTTAATTACGTCGCAACGGAAAATTAGTTAATTTGGAATTAGTGAACCCGGTCCCGGGATTGTTTGCGAGTGCATTCGCATTTGAATTCGAGTGCGGCACACAAGTCAA
Organism: Zanthoxylum bungeanum; assembly: GCA_019454045.1. Taxonomy (NCBI): domain Eukaryota; kingdom Viridiplantae; phylum Streptophyta; class Magnoliopsida; order Sapindales; family Rutaceae; genus Zanthoxylum; species Zanthoxylum bungeanum. The sequence continues at coordinate 22,066 of SKCR01030884.1, forward strand.
ATCAAGCGTCAAATCGCTAGTCACTTCAAGCGTTAAGTCATGTCACTTTGAGTGATGTGACAATTGATTGATTGATTGATTGATGTAGTGGTTGGCATTTATGGCTTTAATTATTTTGACTTTTGAAAGCCAAAATTGTGTATATGTTTTTAATTAATCAATTACACAAATAACACTCTCTCTCTTTTGAAAGCCAAAATTGTGTATATGTTTTTAATTATTTTGACTTTTGAAAGCCAAAATTGCCATAGAGGAAGCAAATGATGATTTTGTTGCAAAATCAAAGTGCTAGCACACTCTAGGAGACATACCAAGGTGATAGGGCAGTAATTTCGTGAGCTTGGAGGTTGAAGACATCAATGGAGTACCTTGGCCGAAAATGGAGGAGCAAAATAGTGAGTTTGCCGTGAGCCTTGGAGCTTCTCAAAGGGCATAAAAGTTTTGTTTTTCGTAGCATCCAATCCGTTTATTGTGAGTATGATTCCGCTATTCTCCTTTGCGTATTCACACGTGTTTCATTGCTTTAAAATGATCATTGGGACTTAATAGAAACACAACAATGGTATCTTGAGCCATTTTGAGCATGAAACATGATTAGGGTAAAATTTGGGTAAAAATGATTTGAGCATATTTGGATGAAATTGGATGTTTGAGTATGCTTAATTGATGATAACATGGTGTTATGCATTGTCAATTTGATGAATTTTGAATTTGACAAATTTTCCCCAATTGACTTAGCTTGGCCGAAAGTCACTATTACCCTAATTCTTGGTAATTTTTGTTTCGTTGATCATTGGATGACTTGAAACGATTGGGAAATGTTGATTTAATGTCGATTGTGGATTTAATTGGATTGAAACCGAATCGGATATAAATAACCCCAAATTACCGAGAGTTGATAAGCATGAAATGGGTTTGATTTTTTGTTAAATTTTGTTGGACATGATTTAATGATGATGAGCATGATTAATTAGGCTAATTGATGTTTTGGAAATATTGATTTGGGTAATTAATAATGTTATACACTTTGGTAATTAAATTGGGAATTTAGAATTTGTAATTTAATTATATTGGGCTTAAAATTGGATTTGGGCTTGTTATGTTGTAAATGGGCTTATTGGGCTTGGTTGTACCAATATGGGTTTAGGCAAAATTGGTTGGATCCAATTGGGCCCAAAACCGCTTCCATAAAGCCCAAATGCGACTAATGGACCTTTAAAGTTTAATTGGGCCTAATGGGCCTAAATTGATTTCTAGGCTTATGGGGTAACTCCTTGATTGGGCTTTGGTTATTGGGTTTGACCCGAGTTGACCAAAAGTCCACGCCTTAAAGAAATTAATTAAAAGCTCATTGGACTTTAATTAAATTAACGTTGGAATTTAAGTCGTAAAATTTCATTAATAAAGTGTAGTATTTAATTTGGAATTAAATAGCGAATTAATATTAAATATAAATTGAATTGGATTTAATTATGTAGTTTAATTTAATTCGAGAATTCGTACTTTGAGTACTTATTCGCAAAACGAGTTCGACTCGAGCAAAATCAAATCGTTGTTTGAACATTGGATGGTCATTAATTATCAGATTAATTGATTTGATTAGATTGATTGATAACATGCTTGTGTGAATATATGGTTGCGATGCATGAATAATGTATATCAGATGGATATTAGATGGGTGGGGCAATTTTAGAAATTGTTGTAATAAATTTGATTTATTAATTGGACTTGTGTGTCCAGCCTTATCACCTCCATACTCTTTGTATTTCTCTTCTCACCTATTACCCTCAATGTAAATGAGGTTTCTTTAGAAATATAGCGTAACGGGTAGAAGTAATACTTGTGGTAGCGGGAGAGAGAAAGTGAGAGATTTGATCTAGGATCAATGTGTAAAGTATCAATCCTCATATCATTATTAATTTATTTATACTCGCTTTATTATGTGTTTAGAATGCATGTTTAAGGGTGTATGATGATGAGACCTTAACAAAGATAATAAATTGGTTGCCAATTTGCACTCGTAAAACCCTCGCAAAATATTAAGCATTTTTCCTTCCATTGAGTGATTCTTACTCAAGATCTCAGACTGGCATTGGCTTGTTGGCCAAAGTCAAGGCCTTTGTCCGTCGAGGATGTGTTTGAATCATGAGAGCTTTGTTCCATATCAGTGTCTTCTCCAAGTTGTGGTTTGTTGGCCAAAGTCAAGACCACTTCTTGTCTATCGACATTGATTATGAAGCTTTCCATGGTCAATGGGTCGCGCTTAACTGGGATCAGTAAGTTTGTTGTGCCAAAGTCAAGGCTTAGTTGATTCAGAGGAAAAAAGTTAGGCAATATATTGGATATATTGGCATATATAAGATATATATTTCGGACTTGAATGTCCCCTACTTGATCTAGGAATTGGATTGGATCCAATTGATCTTAGAGATCTACCTAGTTAATTATCATACAATTTGTTGGCCAAAGTCAAGATTGTGTGATATTTAACGGGATCATAGCCCGTTAGGAAACACGATTTCCCGAGTACTCGACAGAGGGTTAGAGGCTCGCCGAAAAATAGTGGGAGGCAAGAATTGAATTTGCAATATTCGTTTAGTTACTTACCATACGCACTCAAACAAATATCATTCGTCATATATATTAAATGATAGTTGGACTAATATTTAAATTGTTGTTATAAAATAGTTGGACTGTATTCAAACTATTCATTTATAGTTGATTATATAATTGGATTATAATAATCAATATATTTGATTTAATTAATTATAGTTGATTAAATAGTTGGACTATAATAATCATTATAATAAATAGTACCTAAAATCGTTGATTAAATAGTTGGACTATTAAAATCAAGATATAATTGAAAGATTGACATTTAAAACATAATCCTAGGGAAAATGTATTTAAATGGTTTAATTTTTCAAATTGGGAATAAAAATTTCAGGATGGTCCTGGAAACTATAAGTTACTTTATTTGATAAAATAACATATTAGGCCTAAAGCCCGGAGTTAAGCAATAGTAGAGCATGATCTTTGGAAGATTCATGTAATGATAACTTAAGTGCTTAATCCATTAAGCTTGTCACATTAGACTCCTTAATTTCGTAATCAGAACTAAGGATTAGATCTTTAAAGTATGATAATGAAATTGAAGGATCTTCATAGATCTATAATTGGATCTTAGAAGTACTAAAATTGCAATAATAACTCTTGGAGAGTTAATGACTATTCTCAAGGAGACAAAGTCAAAGTTTGCAATAAGGCAAGTAGCGCAAGGCGCACCTTACTTCGATATTCTAGAAACCCGAGGCTTGGCCAAATGCTTCTGGAGTGTGGAAAAGGGCAAAGGCAAAATCATTATATTCTTCTAGGAATATAAAGGACATATCCCAAAATGTCTGCCTAAATTGTGGCAAACGGGATCGCGGAAGCGTGACTGCCGTTTGGACAAGGCAGACATAAAGGAATTGAAGAACGGGCAAGGCTCTGACTTCAAATATGTTTGTCATCATTATGTTCACTACTAGTATTAAAATTGGATTTTAAATACTTAGTTTGATACATAAAATATATGTATTGATGTTCAGAATCTGTTATGAACAGGATACTGACTTCAATTGAGATAAATCTGCGAATTGGAAATGGGATGAAAGTCGCTGTTTTAACCATAGATACCTAAGTTTAGGAACTACCCTTAGGGTATGTACCTAAATTTGGAAACTGTTATAATGTAACTAGTTTGACTAGAAACATTATCTCTGTATCAGTGTATAATCCGTTGCGGATTTACCTTTATATTCTAGAACACTAAAGTGTTTTATTATATAAAGATGATATTGAGATAAACACATTAGATGTGAATAACATCATTTCTATTTTGAATATAAATAAATCTCAAACATATAACATGACAAACAAATAGCTCAAACCGATTTGATCAGAAGAAACTAATTTGTGGCATTGTTGTCTGGGACACAATTAAACAAGACTCGTATATCCACACTTTTGAAGAGTGGATACTAGGACAAATTTGATTCCATTCAAATAAAGTCTACGAATCTAGTTTATAGGGCAAAGTGCCTATAACACATTTACTTGGTAAAAGTGTAAATGCCACCGATCTGTTAGCCCTAGTTCATAGTGAAGCAAGTGGGCCCATTTCTAGCTAGGCTAGATGTGAATATGAATATTTCGTGACCTTTACAGATGTGGCATCTCGTTATGGTTATGTGTTTCTTTTGAAACACAAATCAGAAACTTTTATAGTTTCGACACGAAATAGACAAAAAGATCGGCTGAAGTATTAAACCGTCACGGTAAGATTATAATGGAAAATACTAAGGCAATAAGTTTCTAATATACTTGAAAGAGTATAGTATTCTTTCAATGAGGACTCGTCCCGGAACACGTCAATTTGACGGTGTGTCCGAACTGAGTAACCGAATTTTATTGGACACGATAAAGGTTAATCATGAGTCGCTCTGAGCTACCATTTCCTTCAATGGATAAGCATTAGACAGTACAAAACTTATTTTAAATAAGGTTCCATAAAAGTCTGTTTGACAGATATCTTATTAGATATGAACAGGAAATAAACTGGGTTTCTCATTCCTGAATATTTGGGTATGCTAGGCATATGTTTGGATGATACCAAACTAAAGCCCAAATTGGATAAGTGCCAATTTTAGGTTATCCTAGGGATACCATAAGTATAGTACTTATACAACTCACTAGAGAACAGTTTAATTGTTGCTCGCCATCCGGTTTTCCTAAGAGGAATACCGATATGCAGTGGTAAGTGGGAGGATAGTAAAACTCGATGAAAATCGGAGTAATACTATTCCAGGCACAGATCTTTAATGGAACACAAATACTTCATCAAGGATGAAACTATACAAGTAATCTTCGGATACACAAGAACCGCGTAAGTCGAAAAGAGTCAGAAAACAACATGGGGTATGGGTTTCTGATCTCACCTCATAAAGATGTCAATCTTTTAAGGAATACCAACTGACTACGTATGAGGAAGTGATACAAGGTATCTACTCCCTATTATGGCAAAATGACATATAGTCCGAAATGGATTCCATGTATATCAACCAAGTTTGGATACAAGTTGATGTACCGCAAGGCATTGTGCTATTGGTACTTTATAAGTCTTCAAGGAAGACGTACATGGATGGAAACATACCAATGAATAAAGCTAGGCTTTTAGCGGAAAGGTATCGTTATCAACATTGTGTTGGTTACGATTCAACCTTTTACCTGTTGCCACAGTAAATCCATTTGGATAATGCTTGCAGATGCTGCATGTTTCATTTATGAAATATGTCAGCTTAACGGGAAAATCACTTTCCTGAAAAGGAAACCTTTTGGAGGATGTTTACAACATTTTGTCGGTTTTGTCATACCATAACAAGCAAACAAGGTTTGCAGGTTATTCGATCCATGTTTGGATTGAAGCAAGCATAGGTTCTTGGAATTATCGTTTTGGTGTAATCATAATAGTTTATGATTTAATTCAAAACGAAAATGATTCTTGTGTATATAAGGAGGTTAGTGGGAGCGCACTGACAGTGGTTGTCCTATAAATAATGATAATATGTCATTTCTGGAAATGATTTCCCATAAAACAATCGATGAAAGCTTGGCTTTCATGAAAAACTCTCCGAGAAATCGTACATTGAAAAATGTACGCGACCTGGTATCTCATACGCTTTGAGCATATGGATTCACAAACAGGCCAATCCAAGTGATAGTCACTGGATTGATATTAAGAACATCCGTTAGTTTCTTAGAGAACTAAGGATGCTGTCTTAATCTGAGGAGATAGAGAACTTGAAGTGACTGGGATCACTACTGCAAGTTTCATAACCGATGAAAACGACTATAAGTCACAAACGGTACTATACAGTTGGAACAACGGTGCAGTGAGCTGGAAATCTTCCAAGCAAGATACTGTTACCGAATAAACAATAAATACGGTTATTGCCTGCAGCTGAGGCAGCAATAGAAGCCATTTGGGTCGATACAAATCTAATTAGATTAGATATAGTTCTTTTAGCAGCTGAGCTAGGCTTACAATGCAGGCTAAAGAATTAATGCTGCAGCTATCGGAATATTATGACAATGTTATGTATATCCGATTATAAAGACTAGTTACCAGACATCCGACATGTGCTTCGTACGGGGCAGAGACAATTCCAGCCCTAGGCCTAGCACGTGATCATCCGATACTGGATCGACATACATAATACTACGTATCCTACGCCTGATATAGATCGCTTATTCCTGTAACTATGTTTCTGGAGAATTGGGTAGGCATGATGCTTTGCTAGAAGCCAACCTTGTCTTGTAAATCGGTAAAACATAGTACTGGTACTTACGTGTTCGGATAGTCCGACGACCGTATTTACTGCCAATATATCCATGGATCTCATGGTCGCTGCTCCCGAAAATTCACCGATGACGTATGACTCACATTTTATTAATATGGGATTAATTAGATGAGAGAGAGAAAATTAATCTGGGATTAATTACGAGATATTTTATTTGGGATAAAATATCATTAAAAGAGAGAAAATGATTAATTTGGAATTAATCGGTTAAAATAATATATTTGATATATTATACGAAATTGGATTTCGACGCGGAATTAAAATTAGATTTTAATTCGGACGAACGAATTGATTTAGAATTAATTCGTTAGCGATGTGAATAGTGATTTCACTAGGTATAATCATTTAATTACGTCGCAATGGAAAATTCGTTAATTTGGAATTAGCGAACCCGAGCCCGAGATTGTTTGCGAGCACATTCGTATTTCGAATTCGAGTGCGGCACGCAAGTCAAATCAAGCGTCAAATCGCTAGTCACTTCAAACGTCAAATCATGTCACTTTGAGTGATGTGACAATTGATTGATTGATTGATTGATGTAGTTGTTGGCATTTATGCTTTAATTGTTTTGAATTTTGAAAGCCAAAATTGTGTATATGTTTTTTTATTAATCAATTAACAAATAAACAACACTCTCTCTCTTCTTCTCCATCTCTCTCTCTCACGCCCTTTGGGCTGTTCTTGTTCTTCTTCATTGGTTTGCCAAAACCGTGAGCCATAGAGGAAGCAATGATGATTTTGTTGCAAAATCAAAGTGCTAGCACACTCTAGGAGACATACCAAGGTGATAGGGCAGTAATTTCGTGAGCTTGGAATCCATTTTGGAAGCTTGGAGCTTGAAGACATCAATGGAGGACCTTGGCCGAAAATGGAGGAGCAAAACAGTGAGTTTTCCGTGAGCCTTGGAGCTTCTCAAAGGGCATAAAAGTTTTGTTCTTCGTAGCATCCAATCCGTTCATTGTGAGTATGATTCTGCCATTCTCCTTTGCGTATTCACATGTGTTTCATTGCTTTAAAATGATCCTTGGGACTTAATAGAAACACAACAAATGGGATTCTGAGGGGTTTATCCAGAGCGAAGATGTTTCCGTACCATCGGTAAACACAACCTCATATCACACTTGCATAAGTATCCAATACTTAAATATATGAGAACTATGTCGTTATCCTCCTACAACGCGCACAAGTTCAATACTAGTCTATTCCGAATTATCGATGTCCAGTCTCGATAATACTACGACTAGGGATATTTAATGATTAAACCTTAGTGGATTAATATTGTCTCATATCTTATTAATCAAAACTAATTATATGGACTTTTATCATTTATATATCCCGGTAATCTAATTACAAATGATAAAAGAGCAATTTCCTATTTTGGGGTTAGATATCTTTACTTGTGTCTAATTTATTTTTACTTATTATTTTTTGTTTTCTTGTGTTTCAGGTTCTCAACACTACATGAGAAGAACCATAAGCTTTGAAATCCGTCCGTTTGACCCTAAAATTGAAAGAACAATTAGATAGTTGAGAAGGGAAAGACGAGAAGGCTAAGAAGCACTGATCAACATGGTGTTGGATAATATGACCCATAGCGTCACTATTTGTACAGATCATGGTGTTGTTGTACAAATTAACTATGTGACAAAGGAGATTGAACTCTTATCATTTTTGATTAGATCACCTTAGATGTATAAATGATGAGAGGTCCCTATGATTTGTTCCTGGACGGAGAATGATATGAGACAGTATCAGTCCACGTAGGATAAATCATTAAACATCCCTAGCCGGAGTATTATCGAGACAGGACATCGATAATGCGGAATAGGCTAGTATTGCACTTGTACGCGTTGTGAGGGCACAACGGCATAGTTCTCATATATTTAAGTATTGGATACTTATGCAAGTGCGATAGGAGGTTGTGTTTCACCGATGGTACGGGAAACAGCTTCGCTCTGGATAGACCCATCGGAATCCCATTGGTATTATGACTATGTGTCTCTGGGAGTCCGACATCAGGGTAGGTGTATTTGGTCTTAACCTGAGACTTGCATCGCTAATGCTTACGACAATCAATATACTTTGGTTAAGGTCGTCTAGGACTCTAACCGGTTCTGTGTACGCCATACTGGGTATATTGAGAATCGTAGAGTGTTGGGTGTGATGTCAAGACGGAAGTATCACTCCAGTCATAGTGGAGATGATGTCACGCAGGATACGGTATTAGTGCTCTTAAGTGATGCGCATCCAATCGTGATATTATGACTAGGTCATGAATATCCGATTATAGAGACTAGTTACCAGACATCCGACATGTGCTTCGGACGAGGCAGACACTTATCCAGCCCCAGCCCTAGCACGTGACTATCCGATACTGGACCGACATACGCAATACTTGGTATACTACGCTTGATATAGATCTTAATATTCTTAGATGAATATGACCGGAGATTTTGGTAGACATCGTGCTTTGCTAGGAGCCGACCTTGTCTCGTAAATCGGTAGAACGTAGTACTTGGTACGTGCGTGATTCGGATACTCCGACGACCGTATTTACTGCCAACTTATCCGGGGATCTCATGGGTCGCTTCCCAATAATCCATCGATGACGTATGACTCGTACTCTTAAATAATCTGGGATTATATAGTAGAGAGAGAAAATTAATCTAGGATTAATTAAGGAGATATTTTATCTAGGATAAAATATCGTCTAAAGAGAGAGAACGATTAATTTGGAATTAATCGGTAAGTTAATATATTCGATATATTGAACGAAATTGGATTTCGACGCAGAATTGAAATTGGATTTTAATTCGGGCGAACGAATTAATTTGGAATTAATTCGTTAGCGACGTGAATAGTGAATTCGCTAGGCGTAATCATTTAATTACGACGCAACAGAAAGTTCGGTAATTTGGAATTAGCGAACCCGAGCCCGAGTGTGATTGCGAGCGCATTCGTATTTCAAATTCGAGTGCGGCGTCGCAAGTCGCATCAAGCGTCAAATCATTCGTCACATCAAGCGTCAAATCAAATGTCACTTTGAGTGATGTGATTGATTGATGTGATTGATTGATTGATTGACAAAGACAACTTATGACACTTTGAGTGATGTAAGTTGTTGGAATAGTAATAGTTGTTGGAAAGTTAATTTCATTGACTTTTTGAAAGCCAAAATTGTGTATATCCTATAATATATTTTAGAAAATATATAAGGTAATGATTTTACACTTTCAAAACAACTAATACACAATTTCTTCTCTCACTTTTTCTCTCCAACCTCTCACGCCCAAAACAGCAAAATGGACTGGTTTGGAACCAGTTTTGGCGTGAACATAGGGAGGCCAAAAGTGGATTTTCATGGTGAAAATCCAAGTGCTAGCACACTTACGAGACTTGCGAAGGTGGTAGGGAGGTTCACCCATGAGCCGGGATCCGTTCGACGAAGCTTGGAGCTCCGTTTCGCAACTCAAAAACAGAAGACGGAAGGCAGTGAACTGCACAACCAGTGAGCAGTCCACGCCAAAGCAGTGAGGTTTTTGAAATTTTGTTGCTTGCCGCGTCTCTCAACCGATCGATGTGAGTATTCTGCTACCTCCATTGATTTGTTCACACATGATTTTCATTGCTTGTTGATCTTGGGACCTAGAATAAACCTAACAATGGCATCAAGAGCCTTAGGTTCAAGCATGAAACTTTTAGGGTTAAATTTTGGTAAATTGATTTTGAGCATGATTAGTTAAATTGTTTGATTGAGCATGTTTAAATGATGTTGAATGCATTTTGGTTGGACCAATTTGTTGAAAATTAATTTGGAATTATTTTCCCCAAATTTCATGAGTTGGCCGAATGTGTATTGTATTTGGAGTTCTTGGAATTTTTGGTTTGATTCATTGGATGAGTTAGAATCATGTAGGATGATGTTAATTTAAAGTCAATTAGATTGAATTTTGAATTGAACATTAATCCCCAATTTACTTCACATGGCCGAATTCAATATGCCCTTGAATGTCTTGGTGATTTTGATTTTGTGACATTGGATGTGTATGAAATCAAATTGGATGGTGATTTAATGTCGATTGTGGGTTCGATTGGATTGAAACCGAATCGGACACAAAATCCTTCCTTGGCCAGAGCATGAAAGCATGTAAATGGGTTTGATTTTTTATTTTGTGTGTTGGACATATAATAATGAGTTGAGTATGATTAATTGAACTAATATGATGTTTTGGAAATGTTGATTTAGTTGATTAATCATATTATACACTTTAGGTAATTAAATTGCTAAATTGGATTTATGTAATTTAATTATTTGAGGCCTTAAATTGGATTTGGGCTTCTAATGTTGTATTAACACTCATTTTCTTAGCTCTATGTTTCTTTGCATAGGTGCTTCTTCCAAAACCAGGCAGATGTGAAATAAAAGAGTCAAAAGACTCACCTACCAATCGAACCCGTGCTTCAATTACCCAACGAATGTCATTAGGAATACCTTTGATCATCAGTAGTCTCATCCGTTCCAAGCGAGCTTTGTAGACTTTCATCAGAGATTTTTGAGGGAGAGAAGGAAATTGCTTGTGAAGATTTGCGAGAGCTTCTTCCATCGTGAAATGACTAAACCTGCAAAAATTAAACACACAAAAATAAAACACACCAGATCACAATATATACAAAAATTGCATAGGTTGCCTCCCTGTGAGCGCTAAGTTTAAAGTCGTCAGCTAGACGTGACTTCTCGAACGTTAGGCTAGATCTGAAAATGTGACACTTTCTTTTTGTCGATCAAATGATTCACCCCAGTAGTGCTTTACACGCTTGTTTTAAACCTTGAAAGTTTTGTTGGAGTCAGGATCATGTATCTCAACGGCTCTGTCTGGTAAAACCTTGGTGATCACAAATGGACCCGACCACCGTGATTTTGGCTTCCATGGGAAGAATTTCCCCCTTGATTTGTTTAACAGTACCTTCTGCCCTAGTTCCAGTGGTATGCGCACTATCTTCTCATCATGTCTTTTCCTTGCCTTTTCCTTGTACAATTTTGCATCCTCAAAAGGCTGTATGTGAAATTCCTCCAATTCGTTGAGCTGGTGGAACTTTTTCTTTTATGTTGCTTGTAGTGCAAGAATAGGCTTCTTCAGTATGCAGTGCGCTTTATTCTTCAGGCTCCACAGGAATTGAAATGCTTAGTTTGTCAGTAGAACTTTGTCTTTTATCAGAGTTCTGAACGGTATTATGTATCACATCAAGTCTGAAACATTCCTCATTCTTTTCATCATCTGGGAAATTCATGGCTTTGAAAACATTGAATTTTACTTCTTGGTCTTGTACCATCATGGTTAGTTCTCTTTTTTGTACATCAATAATGGTTCGACCTGTAGCCAAGAATGGTCTCCCGAGGATGATTGGCACGTCTGCGTCTTCCTCCATATCAAGGACAATAAAATCTGTTGGGAAAATGAATTTGTCAACCTTGACCAGCACATCTTCAACTACACCTCTTCGAAATACGAGTGTTCTATCAGCAAGTTGTAGTGAGACTGAAGTTGGCATTGTTTCTCCCATCTGTAATTTCCTGAAAATAGAAAAAAGCATCAAGTTAACACTAGCACCTAATCACACAGAGCCTTACCGAAGTCATGTTCTCCTATGGTGCAATGAACAGTGAAACTGCCAGGATCTTTCAACTTTGGGGGAGTTTCCTCTGAATGATAGCGCTGCATTCTTCTGATAATGCTACTGTCTCATAATCTCCCAATCTTCGCTTTCGTGAAAGAATGTCTTTCATGAATTTGGCATAGTTGGGCATTTGTTCCAACGCTTCTGCAAATGGAATGTTGATATGCAGTTTTTTGAACACCTCCAAGAATCGAACAAACTGCTTGTCCAGTTTATTCTTCTGAAGACGCTGAGGAAAGGTAGAGGTAGAGTGATCTATTCTTTTTCCTTGCTTCTTTTTCCTCCATCTGTTGCTTTGTTTCTTTTGGAAAATCTTCAATTGTTGTTGCCTTGATTCCAACATCTTTGTTGATTTCATAGTACCGCTTTTTAACATGATGGCATGACATTGCTCCTTCCCATGTTCCTTGGATTTGGCTCTGTGTTGCTAGGAAGGGTACCTGGCGGTCTGTAACTCTGAGCATTGGCCAGTTGTCCAATTTGATTCTCCAGTGCTTTAATAGAAGCTGATTGACTTTGATTATAATGCTGCTTGGGATTGAAACATAGCATCATATCTTGCTGCTTGAGATTGAAACATAGCATCATATCTTGCTACTTGAGAGTCATGTTTTGGTTCTATCTTTTTCAAGTGGGTCAACACTTCTGTTATTCCTGGTTCATTTGCATGTTCCTGCTTTTGTTCTGTTGTTGGAATCCGGGTGGTATATTGTTCATTTGCCCTGAATTGTTGCTCCATGTGAAATTGGGATGATTCATCCACTCTAGGTTGTAGGTGTTGGAATATGGATTGTTCCCCTGTCTGTTGAAATTATTGACATAATTCACCGTTTCTTTATGTTGGTTGAAAGATTCTGACTCAGGTGCTCCTCCAAATGGTGAACTTGTGGATCCACCATTAACTTTTATGTTAAGAGTTTCCAGATTTTTGCAAATCACATCCAGCTTGGAATTCATTGCTGTGTTGGCTCCAACTTCATAAATTCCTGCAATTCTTTGGATCATGCTCCTTTCTGTGGCCATAAAGAATTGTTTTTGCCATTTCTTCTATTAGGTCCCAGGCTTCATCTTCTCCTTTTGCCATTAAAGCTCCTCCAGCAGCAGCATCGATTGTGGTTCTCATTATTCCAAAAAGTCCATTATAGAATGTTTGGACTTGAAGCCATTTTGGAATCTCATGGTGAGGACATTTCCGGAGCAAATCTTTGTACCTTTCCCAAGATTCGCAGAGGGATTCTGAATCTTGTTGTACAAAGGATGTGATGTAATTCCTTAGCTTTCCGGTTCTGGCTGGTGGAAAGTACTTTGTAAAAATTTTGGTGGCTAAAGTGTTCCAAGTTGTGATAGAACCTGCTGGTAGTGAATGAAGCCAAGCTTTAGCTCTGTCCTTCAAGGAGTATGGGAAACACGCAGTCTCATTGCTTCTTCTGATGCTCTGTTGTAGTTGAAAGTGCCGCAAACTTCCAGGAAGTTACTGATGTGGGCATTAAGATCTTCAGTTGCATTCCCCCCGAACTGAACTGACTGCTGAATCATCTGAATGCATGTTTTGATGTCACACGCATTTGCTGGTAAGAGAGGAAGTACAATACAGGAAATGAGTCTGTCAACCACCGGAATGGTTCTGTCTCGAATGGGAATTGGTGGTGCAACCTCCAACGATTCAGGTTCCATGTTGACTAAAGCTTCTTGGCCTTCTCGTCTTTCCCTTCTCAACTGTCTGATGGTTCTTTTAATTTCTGGGTCAAGCGATCGGAGTTCAAAGCTTATGGTTAGTCTCATGTAGTTTCTGAGAACCTGAAACACAAGAAAACAAAAACAATGAGTAAAAAGAAATTAGATACAAGTAACATATCTAACCCCAAAATTAATAATGAAAGATAAATAAGTCCCCGGAAACGGCGCCAAAAAACTTGACCGGTGCTTACACACGCGTATAACGCAAGTAGTATAAAAATATTGATCCCACAAGGACTTATTATCTAATCTATTAATTTTATGAGGTCAAATGATTACTAGTATCTAACAGGTTGTTTGATTGATTTGAAATGGTGACGATTCTAAATTTAAAAACAAGTAAATAAAATTGTTCGAAAGTAGGTTTTAAGAGAATTCAATATTAAAAACTATCTAGGGTTGTGATTTCTTCCAATATCATTTTAAAGATGAAGTGGTTATCTTAAAGTTGGGTAATATATTGATTTATTAGCCTGGAACACTAAATTATGTGTAAGCCTCTGTCGATGGTTAGACATAAATACCCAGTTTAACCCAATTGAACCATATGTCTATGTCAACCAAATTATCTGGATTCATTAAGTTAAGTTCCAATTATGGCTACCCCCGCCTGACAGGTATATGTCTATCCTGTAAGGAAATCTATTAAAGGGTTATTTATCCTCAAGGAAGATCGTGGACTATTGAATCTAAGGTCTTAAACTTAAAATCCCTATGTCTAGTTCATTTTAAGTTTCCCAGTTCAATTTTATTAATGGCCAGTTAATGAAAAAGCATTAAGATTAAGACTCAATAAATAAATCTTTATATTACCCAAGCTATAATCTAACCCCTTATAAACCGGTGATATTGGATTTCATCACAACTCCAGATAACTGGCTTAGTTACGACACATATTTACGGGTAGTAAAAAAAACTTAAATAAAATAAAAGACATAAAGTAAAATACTGAAAATTAAATACTGAAAATTAAATGCTGAAAAGTAAATGCTGAAAAGTAAATGCTGAAATTAAATACTGAAAATTAAATGCTGAAAAGTAAATGCTAAAAGTAAATTGCTGAAAAGTAAATTGCTGAAAGTAAATTACTAAAAGTAAATTGCTGAAAAGTAAATGCTGAAAATTAAAGAAAGAAAAGTATTGTGCGTAAAAGTAAATTGCAGAAAGTAAAAACTGAAAAGTAAAGAAAAGAAAGTGCGAAAGCGGAAATTAATTACTGAAAGCTGTAAATAAACAAACAATATACAATCTTCTTAGTATTCTTAAGGAATTCCTTAGAAGAAAGTATGAATTTTACAAATGAAATGGCTTGGTATTTATAGGTAAAATTTTGCCTCCATCAAATCATCCACCAAATCAATTATTAATTGCTCCACTAATTGCTCCACTAATTGCTTCACCAAATCCATTATTAATTGCTCCACTAATCTCTTATCATGTTTGGTGATGATTTGATAATTTTCATTATTTATTTATTAATTTATTTTTTGCTTTGAAAATGATTGAAAGTGACTTTAATAATTACACACAACACACTTCTGGATGGTTCATCAATTTCGGGCATGAAATCTTCAGAATTCGAAATTAATTTGTCTTTCAAAGCTGTAGATCTTTGAATCTTCTTTAATCTGGAACTTGAATCAGCTCAATCCGATATCGGAGTAAAAAGTTATGCCCAAATTACGACAGATGCACAAAATTAGAATTTCCAAAACTGCACTTCGTTAAAACGCCCTTTCAAGTTTCCAATCTCCAAAATTAATATGTCAAGTCCAATAATTGCCCTTATTTGACCCATATTTTGTCCTAAATGATTTTATTAAGTCCCATTATTATTTTATCTGCAAAATAAACTAAAACATATCAAAACGTTCATCAAAACCGAGAAACTAAACAAAATATTAAGTAAAAGGGTCGGTAAATATTGATATATTTTCCGCTCATCAGATGCATATTTCGTTTATGAAATATGGCAGCTGAATGTCAAAAACTGTTTTCCTTAACGGAAACCTTTTGGAGGATGTTTACAACATCCTGACGGTTTTGTCGTGCTGAAACATGCAAACAAGGTTTGCAAGTTAATTCGATCCATTTACGGATTGAAGCAAGCATTGTGTTCTTGGAACCAACGTTTTGATGAGATCATAATGATATATGGTTTCATTCAAAACAAAGATGATTCTTGTGTATATAAGAAGGTTAGTGGGAGCGCACTGACATTGGATGTCATATACATTGATGATGTATTATTTCTTGGAAATAACATTCCCATGTTAACAATCGGTGAAAGCTTGGCTTTTATTAAAATTCTCCATAGACATTCTTGGGAGAGGCAACCTTTATTCTAGGAATAAGGATCTACTTGGATAGATCTAAAAGTTGTTGGCACTCTCCGAGAACTCGTACATTGAAAGACATGTACACGACCTGGTGTCTCATAGGCTTTGAGCATTTGGAGTCACAATCAGGCCGATCCATGTGATGGTCACAGGATTGATGTTAATAACATCCTTAAGTATCTTAGACGAACTAAGGATGCTTTCTTAAGCTATAGAGAATGAGAACTTGAAGTGACTGGGTTCAGTGTTGCAAGTTTCCGAACCGATGAAGACGATTTTGAGTCGCAATAAGGGTACATATTTTGTTTGAACAACGGAACAGTGAGATGGAAATCTTCCAAGTAATATACCGTTGTCGATTCAACAAAAAGCAGATTGTATTGCTGCAGCTGAGGCAGCAGAAGAAGCATTTTGGATCTATAAAATTCCTAATTAGTTAGGAGTAGTTCTGTTAGCAGCTGAGCTAGGCTACAGCACAGGCTAAAGAATTACAGTCTCTTCAACGATCCAAGTATGTACTTCGACGCTTTTATCTAATTCGTGAGATCATACATCGTGGCGATATGATGATCGAATAAATCGCATCAGATGATAACCTTGTAAATCTGCTGGTGAAAGCGATATCTCAGCATAAGTATGAGCGACCCGCACATAGTTCAGGTGTTAGACATTTGAGTGATTGTCTATAGGCCAAGTGGGAGATTGTTGGAAAATTATGACCTATAGCATCACTATTTTATAAAGGACATGGTGTTCTTGTACAAAATTAACTATGTGATAAAGAAATTGATCTTTTATCATTTTGTAATTAGATTACTCGGATATATAAATGATAAAAGTCCTTATGATTAGTTCCAGATTAATAAGATATGAGACAGTATTAATCCAAGAAAGGTTTAATCGTTAAATATCCACGGTCGTAGAATTATCGAGATTGGACATCGATAATACGGAATAGACTAGTATTACATTTGTGCGCGTTATAGAATCGTAATGGCATAGTTCTCATGTATTTAAGTATTGGATACTTATACAAGTGTGATAGGAGGTTCTGTTTTCCGTTGGAACGGAAACACCTTCGCTCTGGATAGACCTCTCGGAATCCCATTGGTAGTATAACTTTGTGTATATGGGAATCCGAATCAGGGTAGGTGTATTTCGTCTTAACCTGAGACTTGCATCGCTAATACTTGTGACAATCATTATGCTCTGGTTTTGGTCATCCGGGGCTTTAAAAGGTTATGTGTACGCCTCTTCTGGGTTTACTGAGAATCGTAGTGTATTGGGTGTGATGTCAAGATGGAAGTATCACTTCAGTCATATGGAGATGATGATCACGTAGGATACGGAACTAGTACTCTTAAGTACTGTAGTCATCGGGATAATATGACTAGGTCATGATTATCCGATTATAGAGACTAGTTGCCAGTGATCCGATATATGCTTCGTACGGGGAAGACACAATTCCAGTCCTAGGCCTAACATGTGACATCTGATACTTGATCGTAATACGCAATACTTTGTATATTATGCCTGATAAAGATTATATATTCCTTTAAAGAATATTTCTGGAGAATTGGGTAGGCACGGTGCTTTGCTAGAAGCCAACCATGCCTTGTAAATCGGTAAGACCGTGGTATCGGGTATACACGTGTTCGGATAGTCCGACAACCAGATTTACTGCCAACATATCCAGGGATCTCCTGGGTCACTTCCCGAAGATTCACCGATGACAATTTACTCGAACAGAATTAATCTGGGATTAATTATGAGAGAGAGAAAATTAATTTGGGATTAATTACGTCAAAAATTTATCTGGGATAAAATTCGGATAGAAGAGAGAGAACGATTAATTTGGAATTAATTGATTAAATAATATATCACATATATTAATTAAAATTAGATTTCAAAGCGGAATTAAAATTGGATTTTAATTCGGGCAAACGAATTAATTTAGAATTAATTCGTAACCGACTTTCGTAATAATTTTGCTAGGCATTATTATTTAATTAAATTGGATTTAATTACGTCCCGGTGGAAAATTCGTTTAGTTCAGAATTAAACGAACCTGGGCCCGAGCGAAGTTGCGTGTTGGATTAGCCGACTTAAATTTGGAATTTAAAAGTGGTGGGACCCACTTCACTTACATCAACATATTTGACATATGATGGAAGTGGTTAGACTTGATTTAAGGATTTGATTTGGTTGAGTAAAGTTTGACTTTACTTATAAAAAACACAAACGAAATCATACACACCAACTTTATATTTAAAGAGCAAGTCAATTTTGGAAGTTACACTTACTATTCACTCTCTCCTCCAATTTCCTCTCTTTGTCGTGACATGCTCTCTCCCTAATGGAATTTTTGTTGCAAAAATTCTTTAAGCTAGCACTTAAAAGAGTTGATTAAGGTGATAGGGAAACTCACCCAAGTGTTGGAAACACTCTACAAAGCTTGGAGCTTCAACATTCAAGTGGAATTTTTGAAATCCTAAAACCGATCATGGTAAGTTTTTCCGCAACTCTTTTTGATTTATTCACACACAAATCATCTTAGAGATCGTTGCCATGTTTTAGGAACACAAACACTTACATCACTTGTCAAATTGTGATGGAACTGGTTGGCAAAAGTAATTAGATTATTTAATACACACAATAACCAAAACACTACACTATTCACACTTCTCTCTTTCCTCTCCTTCTTGCCGTTGCCGATTTCTCTTCTCCTTTGAGGACAAAATTTTGCTTCAAAATTTTGGTAAAGCTAGCACTTTGGGAGTCAATTTAAGGTGATAGGAAAACTTACCCCA
Organism: Zanthoxylum bungeanum; assembly: GCA_019454045.1. Taxonomy (NCBI): domain Eukaryota; kingdom Viridiplantae; phylum Streptophyta; class Magnoliopsida; order Sapindales; family Rutaceae; genus Zanthoxylum; species Zanthoxylum bungeanum. Next base: position 41,029 of record SKCR01030884.1, read on the forward strand.
AAGGTTTGGAACTCATCTTCAAGCTTGGAGCTTCTACATCCAAAGAAAATTTTGAATTTTCCCAACCGATCAATGTGAGTATTTTCGCAACTCCACTTGATAATTCACACACAAATCATTGGTTAGAGATCTTGGGCATGTCTTAGAGACACTAAGAATGGTATCAGAGCCTATCTAAGCATGATTTGAATTCTAGGGTTCATACACTTTAATTTGGGGATTTTGCTTGGAGCTTGTAAGTATCTAAATTGAGTGTTTGGTTAATGTTGGATGATGGTAACTTGGATTTATGCATGATTGGATTGTGAAAATTTGATTAAATTAATTTTTCCCTAAAATCTTACCTTGGCCGAATGCATGCCCTAGGATTATCTCATGCTAATTTTGGAAATTTGACAATTGGATGTTTTGTAATCATGAAATGAATGTTGGAGTCACTACATGAGAAGAACCAGAAGCTTTGAAATCCGTCTGTTTGACCCAGAAATTGAAATAACCATCAGATAGTTGAGAAAGGAAAGACGAGAAGGCCAAGAAACACTGATCAACATGAACAATCAGGAACCTGAAACTTTGGAGGTTGCACCACCAATTCTCATTCGAGACATAACTATTCTGGTGTTGACAGCTTCATATCATGCATTGTACTTCCTCCCTTACCAGCAAATGCGTGTGACATCAAAACATGCATCCAGATGATACATCAGTTAGTTCAGTTTAGGGGGAATGCAACTGAAGATCATAATGCCCACATCAGTAACTTCCTGGAAGTTTGCGGCACATTCAATTACAATCGAACGGCAGAAGAAGTAATGAGACTGCGTTTGTTTCTATATTCTTTGAAAGACATAGCTAAGGCTTGGCTACATTCACTACCAGCATGTTCCATCACAACTTGGAACACTCTAGCCACCAAATTCCTTGCAAAGTATTTCCCCCAGCCAGAACTGCAAAGTTGAGGAATGACATTACATCCTTTGTACAACATGACTCAGAATCCCTCTGCGAAGCTTGGGAAAGATACAAGGAGTTGCTCAGAAACTATCTTCACCATGAGAATGCAAAGTGGCTACAAGTCCAAACCTTCTACAATGGACTTTCGGGACTAATGAGAACCACAATAGATGCTGTTGCTGAAGGAGCTTTAATGGAAAAATGAGAAGATCATGCCTGGGAATTAATTGAAGAAATGGCCAACAAAAATTCTTTGTGGCCAATAGAAAGGAGCATGATTCAACGAATAGCAGGAATCCACGAAGTAGGAGCCAACACAACAATGAATGCCAAGCTGGAACAAATTTATAAATGCTTGGAAACACTTAGAAATGCAAGTTATGAACAACGTTGGTTCCATACGGTCATCATATGGATGAGCATCAGAGGCAGAATCTTACAACCAACATGATGAGATGGTGAACTATGTCAGCAATTTCAACAAACAGGGAAACAATCCATATTCCAACACCTACAACCCAGGGTGGAGGAATCATCCCAATTTCGCATGGAGCAATAATTCAGGGCAAATGAACAATCCACCACCAGGATTCCAACATCAAAATAAAGGCTAGGAGTATGAAAAGAAGCCAGAAATAGAAGATTTGCTTGTAGAGATGTTCAAAAAGCAAGAAGCCAAATATGATGCTTTGTTTCAAGCCCAAACAGCATTCAATCAAAGCCAGTCTGCTTCTATAAAGGCACTGGAAAATCAATTGGGACAACTGGCCAATGCTCATAGTTACAAACTGTAAGGTACCATTCCTAGTAACACGATAACAAATCCAAGGAACAGAGGAAATGAGCAATGTCAAGCCATCACTTTGAAAAGCAGTACTGAAATCAAAAAAGATATTGGAGTCAAGGCATCCACTGAGGAATTTCCAAAAGAAAGCAGCAAAGCAGATCCACAGATTGAGGAAAAAGAGGCAAAAGAAAATGATCGAGAAAGATTCACTCCACCTCTACCTTTTCCATAACGTCTCCAGAAACATAAACTGGACAAGCAGTTTGCTCGATTCCTCGAGATCTTCAAAAAGCTGCATATCAACATTCCATTTGCAGAAGTATTGGAACAAATGCCCAACTATGTCAAATTCATGAAAGACATTCTGTCAAGAAAGTGAAGATTGGGAGATTACGAGACAATAGCACTGATAGAAGAATGCAGCGCCATCATTCAGAGGAAGCTTCCTCCAAAGTTGAAAGATCCTGGCAGTTTCACCATCCCTTGCACCATAGGCGAACATTACTTCGGTAAGGCTTTGTGTGATTTAGGTACTAGTAATAACTTGATTCCTTTGTCTATTTATAGGAAACTACAGATTAGAGAAGCAAACCTCAGTTACTCTGCAACAGGTTGATAGATCGCTCACGTTTCCGAGAGGTGTAGTGGAAGATGTATTGGTTAAAGTCAACAAATTCATTTTCCCTGCAGATTTCATAGTCCTTGACATAGAGGAAGATAAAGATGTACCCATCATCCTCGGGAGACCATTCTTGGCTACAGGTCGAACTGTTATTGATGTATAAAAATGAGAACTAACTATGAAGGTGCAAGACCAAGAAGTAACATTCGATATTTTTAAAGCCATGAAATTTCTGAATGACGAAAAGGAGGAGGAATGTTTCTGAATTGATGTTATAGATAGTATCATCCATAATACTGATGCAATACAACTTTCCACGGACAAACTTGAAGCTTGCATTACCAACATGGCTGACTGAGAGCTAGATGATGAAATTCTGGAATGTATCAACTATTTTGATGGAGCAACTCACTTCAGAACAACACCACAAGGGGAAAGTTTGGAATTACCGAAAAAAGAGAAAAGCAAGCCTTCAATTGAAGAACCACCGCAGTTGGAACTAAAGCCACTTCCGAACCATCTCAGTTATGCATTCTTAGAAATCTCTTCTGATTTACCTGTGATTATTTCTTCGTCGCTAACATTGGTGCAGGAAGATAAGTTGTTGAGAGTGCTACGTGAGCACAAGAAAGCCATTGGTTGGACTATAACAGACATTCGAGGCATTAGACCATCATTTTGCATGCACAAAATTCTGATGAACGATTAGTACAAAGCCACAATGAAGCATCAACGGAGACTAAATCCAATCATAAAGGAGGTCGTAAAGAAAGAAATTATCAAATGGTATGATGTTGGCATCATCTACCCTATCTCTGACAGCACGTGGGTGAGTCCTACGTAATGTGTGCCAAAGAAATGAGGAATGACTGTAGTCACAAATGAAAAAAACGAGTTGATTCCAACAAGGACAGTAACTGGATAGAAAGTATGCATGCACTACAGAAAGCTGGACAAAGCAACAAGGAAGGATCATTTTCCGCTACCATTCATTGACCAGATGCTTGACAAACTGGCGGGACATGAATTATATTGTTTTCTGTACGGATACTCGGGGTACAATCAGATTTCCATCGCCCCAGAAGATCAGGAGAAAACCATTTTTACATGTTCGTATGATACTTTTGCTTTCAGGATGCCATTTGGACTATGTAATGCTCCTGCCACATTTCAACGTTGCATGATGGCCATCTTCCCAGACATGTTGGAACAAATTATGGAGGTTTTCATGGATGATTTCTCTGTGTTTGGAGACTCTTTCGACCACTGCTTGTAAAATCTGGAAATAGTGTTACAAAGATGCGAATATACCAACTTGGTACTCAATTGAGAGAAATTCCACTTCATGGTGCAGGAAGGCATTGTTTTAGGACATCGGATCTCACAAAAGGGAATCGAGGTAGACAAAGCAAAGATCGAGATAATAGAAAAACTAACTTCACCATCATCAGTCAAAGGAATTCTGAGTTTTCTCGAACATGCACGATTTTACAGGAGATTTATCAAAGACTTCTCCAAGATTGCTAAACCTCTGTGCAATTGCTGGAGAAAGATGTGCCTTTCAACTTCACCAAAAAAAGCCACCATGCCTTTGAGATCTTAAAACAGAAGTTGATCTCTGCGCCCATCATAGTAGCACCAGACTGGACCTTTCCGTTTGAAGTGATGTGCGATGTTAGTGATTTTGCTGTAGGTGCAGTTTTGGGACAACGCAAAGCAAAAATTTTCCACACCATTTACTACTCCAGCAGAACTCTGAATGAAGCACAACTTAACTACACAACCACTGAAAAGGAGTTGCTCGCAATTGTGTTTACTTTTGATAAATTTCATTTCTATTTGCTGGGTCCCAAAGTGGTGGTCTACACAGATCATTCGGCAATCAAATACCTAATCACGAAGAAAGATGATAAGCCCAAATTGATCTGTTGGGTACTTCTGCTACAAGAATTTGATGTAGAGATCCGAGACAGGAAAGGGACAGAAAATCAAGTGGCAGATCACTTATCAAGGCTCGAAAATATAGAAACAACTGACAATGAGATGACAGTCAAAGAAAATTTTCCAAATGAATAGTTGTTTGCCATCAAATAGCAGGATGTCCCTTGGCATACTGACTATGTAAACTATATAGTATCGGTAAAATGGCCTTTGGAATGGACACATCAGCAACAAAAGAAATTCTTCAAGGAAGTCAAGCACTATGTATGGGATGAGCCGTACCTATTCAAATGATGTGATGATCAATTACTGAGACGTTATGTTCCATAGGATGAGGTCAATAGTGTTCTTCAGCATTGTCATTCATCATCATACGATGGACATTTCAACGGAGATAAAACTGCAGCCAAAGTCCTACAATCAGGTTTGTTCTGGCCCACTCTATTTAAATATGCTTACTTATTTGTTGTTCAATGTGATAGATGTCAAAGAACGGGAAATATTTCGAAGAGAAATGAATGACCTCTTCAAAACATTCTCGAAGTTGAGATATTTGATGTATGGGGGATTGATTTTATGAGACCTTTTGTTCCATCATTTGGGAACTTGTACATTCTAGTTGTAGTAGAATACGTCTCCAAATGGGTTGAAGCAACAGCACTGCCGTCAAATGATTCAAAAGGGGTGACAAAATTCCATAAAAAAGAATATTTTTACTCGCTTCGGAACACCTTGGGTAATTATCAGTGATGGTGGCACACATTTCTACAATAGATACTTCGATGCACTCTTATCCAAATATGAAGTTACTCATAAAGTTTCCACTGCCTACCATCCACAGTCAAATGGCCAGGTTGAAGTTTCAAACAGGGAGATCAAAAGAATATTGGAGAAAATTGTTGGATCAACAATGAGGGACTGGTCTACAAAACTGGATGACGTATTATGGGCCTACCGGACAGCATACAAAACACCTATTAGTATGTCCCCATATCGAATGGTGTTTGGGAAAGCATGCCATCTGCCAGTGGAACTTGAACATAAAGCGTACTGGGCACTGAAGAAGTTAAATCTTGATCTACAAGCAGCAGGAGAGAAAAGGCTCCACCAACTCAACGAATTGGAGAAATTTCACCTACAGGCTTATGAAAATGCCAGACTATACAAAGAAAAGACCAAGAAATGGCATGATAAAAAAATAGTGCACAGACAACTGGAACCAGAGTAGCAGGTGTTCTTACACAATTTAAGATTGAAACTTTTCCCTGGAAAGTTGAAATCACGGTGGTCAGGTCCATTTTTAATCACCCAAGTTTTACCATATGGAGCCATTGAGTTACTTGATCCCAACTCTAATGATACATTTAAAGTTAACAGACGGCGTGTCAAGCACTACTGGGGAGAATCATTGGAGCGACAAAAAGAAATTCTCACACTTGCCGATCCAGCCTAACGTTTGAGCAGTCATGTCTAGCTGACGACGTTAAACTTAGCGCTAGTAGGGAGGCAACCCATGCAATTTGTGTATAAATTGAGATTTATTGTGTTTTATTTTTATGTATTTAATTTTTGTAGGTAAAGTCACGGACAAGATGGAAGATGTTCTCATAAATCTTCACAAGCAATTTCTTTCTCTCCCTCAAAATTCTCTGATGAAAGTCTACAAAGCACGCATGGAACGAATGAGACTTCTGATGATCAAAGGTATTCCTAATGACATTCGTTGGATTATTGAAGCACGAGTCCGATTGGCAGGTGAGTCCTCTTACTCTTTTGTTTCATTTCTGCCTGGTTTAGAAAGAATCACTTATCCTAAGTAAAGAATAGCTAAAAGATTAGGTGTTTTCTATAAATGTGCACGCATGACATGTAATACTCATTGTCGTTCTTTAGGAATGGTGTCTGATAACCGCGAAGATAAAATTAAATTCATTAGGGATGGCATGAGTAATGAGTCTTTGAATGACATATCATTGACTCTTGAGACGTATCCCAGTGGATATATGTATCACACAATTCACATGTGACATACACAGTTTCTAAAAGAAAGAAAACAATTAAGTCTCGGGAATCTGACTTTAAAAGACCATATTTGCCAATTTATAAGAAAATTGGATGGGAAGCTTGTCCCTGACGCATAGATGTCAATCAAGCTGTTACTTCTTGTAAATATTATTATCTTTTTGTCTTTAACTAATAATTGTGATTTGTTTTGTTATTTTCTTTTATTTTCTCCGATAGGATCCATACTTTTTTTACTTTCACGATTTAGTTTACAATTTAGCTAATAATTATCATTTGGTAGGTACTAGTGCTATTATTACTCACCCTTTTTCAAGTTCTATAAATTTAGCTCGTCATTGCACTGTTGAAGACATCCAGATTCGAGAAAGAAATATATATAAAAAAAATGGAAGTAACTTCAAGAAGATGAGTTGTAAACATCTGTGTATTTTGCTGTACTAGTGATGGTTCTAAACTAGAATTCACTGCGGCAGCACATGAATTGGGTAGAGTCATAGCTGAAAGGAATATGCACCTAGTATATGGCGGTAGCAATCTTGGACTAATGAGGTACGTTTCAAGAGATGTACAGGAATGAGGTAATCAACTTCTGGAAATCATCCCAAAACCCTTAGTGGAGGCAAATCTTATAGGACCATCAAACGGAGATGAATGCATTGTGTCAGGTATGTCTGAACGACTTGTTGAAATGATTAATCATGCTGATGCTTTTATTGCTTTGCCATGTGGCTTGGGCACAATGGAGGAAATTTTTACAATGGTATCTTGGGCGAACTTGAACATACACCAGAAACCAATTGGACTATTTAATGTTGATGGATTTTATGACTTTCTTTGTGTGTTTCTTGATGATGCCCGGAGAAAATGGTTTCTTTCAAAACCTGCAAAAGATATCCTCTTCACTACCAGAACAGCCCATGATTTAATTGACCAACTCTTAGCCTTTGAACCACAAATTGACCTTATCCTTTCCAAGATAAATTGGTCTGATAATGATCGTGGTAAGAAGCGTCGGATAAATCTAGATCTTAACATTTAGTTTTCTTTTTAAATGATGAATTCCACGCTAACCATGTACTTTTTCTAAACTCTTCTTCTACTTTTTAGACATTAGGGACAATGTCTGAATTAGGTTTGGGGGAGGGGAATATTTGACTAGTATCTTATTTTTATTCTTCGTTGTGTAATTTATTTTTTCTTGATTTTTTGTCAAAAATTCCAAAATTTAAAAAAAGAATATTAAAAAAAGAATTAAAAAAATTTGTGATTTTTATGTTTTTAACTTGACTAATCAGATGGAATGGTGTTTGAGATAGTTGTGTAAGGAATTTCCACTCTTAAGACGTATCTCAACATATTTCGTAACAAGCTAATTTTTGTTTATTTCCTTTTGAATTATTTAATTTGTGAATTCTCCATAATACTGACTAAATTGGATGTTCATATGTTCAGTTGACAAATATTATCAACATACATGGTAACACACAGTCATGAGTTGTAAGTGAAAAGTTTGTAATATTCAGTGCTCTAGTTTAATTGGAGGAAGCATCTAAAAAAGCGATGGAATAAAAAAATTTGTGTATATTAATAAAAAGTTTCTACTTAGTAACTGGGCATCTTGCCTCAGTAAGCAGAGATTGTTCACGTCTAACGGTAGAACGTTTAACATCTGAGATCCGAGTAATTAAGTCTGTAGGGGTGTCTTAACACCTAGTGTCCAAAAGCCAACTGGTTTGGGAGTCACTGGCCCAAAGCTCGTTACATGGATTAAAGATGTTATATATATATATATATATATATATATATATATATATATATATATATATATATATATATATAAAATGTCATCTGAGATCCGAGTAATTAAGTCTGTAGGGGTGTCTTAACATCTCGTGCCCTAAAGCCAACTGGTTTGGGAGTCACTAGCCCAAAGCTCGTTACATGAATTAAAGATGTTATAAAAAAAATAAAATTCATTGCCAAAAAAGGTGTGAATTCTGATATAACTTTTAGACAAAAATATTACTCTCTTTTCAACTACACTTATGAATATTGTGGGCACAATGATTTGATTAATACCTTGTTGGTTGTGTATATGAAGAATGGTAAAAATAATCGGAGAATTTACTTATTTGGTAATTTAGAAAGAAAGAAAACAACTATTAACTTGGATAAGAGTTTCACTTGTTTAGTCACTGACTTGTTTGATCTTTTTGCTTTTGTGTGCATTTGATTGACGTTTGTAGGGTATCGTCACTGTAAGCCATCACGAGACTACAACTCGTCCATTAGGGACACATAGGGGTTTAAAGGCTTGTTGCATATGTTAAATGCTATTGTGATCCCTACGAAAGTGTCTTAGTTAAATTTTAATTGTTTATTGTATTTTATTTTGTTGTTTTGCTCGAGGACTAGCAAAATGTTAGGTTTGGGGGTGTGATGAGCAGAAAATATATTAATATTTATCGTCATTTTTATATAATATTTTGTATAGTTTCTCGAGTTTTATGAACGTTTTGATGTGTTTTAGTTTATTTTACAGATAAAATAAAATCGAGACTTAATGAAATCAATCGGGACGAAATGTGGAACAAATAAGGGCAAAAATGGGACTTGACATTTTGATTTTGGAGATTGGAAACTTGAAATGGCGTTCTAACGAAGTACAATTTTAGAAATTTCAGCTTTGCGCAATTTTCGTATTTTGGCCATGTTCCAGATTAAAGAAGACTCAAAGAGCTAAAACTTTGAAGTTCATAAGATTTTCTAATTGTGAAGTTTTCATTACCGAAATTGATGAAAAATCTGGAAGTGTGTTATGTGTAACTATTAAAGTCATTTTCAAAAAAACAAAAAAAAATTAAAATAAAAAAATGGAAATTGTCAAACTTCCACAAAACATTAGGATTTGGTGCCATGTTTGGTAGAGAAATTGGTGGAAGCCTTTAGATTTATCTATAAATATCAAGCTAAACTTTGTAAATTTTTCATGCATTCTTTGGGGGATTTCTCCATGAAAATCTAAAAGAAAGTGTCTTGCATGTTTATTTAAGTTTTCTTGTATTTTCTATTTATTTATTTAATAAATTTGTATGTGTTTTTAATTACATCATGAGTAGTTAATCTTTTTTTCCTGGAGTCTGCGGGGAAACTTTAATATAATAATTTAGATTTACTCTCTTAATTTAAATAAGTAAATTGAATTAATTATTTACCGCCTATATAGTCGGTTTTACATTATTGGACTTAGTTTCCGCCTATATGGTCGGTTTAGGTGCTAACCTTGTTACCGCCTACATGGTCGGTTTATATGATTTAGTTACCGCCTATATGGTCGGTTGGACTTTGGACAAATGACATTCACCGCCTATATGGTAAGTTTTAATATAATTAATTCAAGAAATTATTAATTGATAAGGGAGTAATCTATATTTGAAGTATTAAAAGTGAAACCCCAAGCTCCAGCATTTTCTTTTATTGTTGTAATTTTCTTTAATTTTTAATTTTTTATTATGTTACTCTATTTAATTATGCATTTTGTAATTTTACGTATGTTTTATAACTAAATATATTATCTAGGGGTGTGATGAATTCCAATATCACCGGTTTATAAAGTTGGTTATTTTATGTCTTGGGTAATATAAAGGTTAATGTATTGAGTCTTAAGCTTAATGCTTCTTGTTAACTGGCCACTAATAAGATTGATTTGGTAAACTTAAAATGAACTTGACGAAGGGATTTTAGGTTTCAGCCTTAGACTCAATAGCTCACGATCTCACCTTAGGGCAAATGATCCTTAGGTAGATTTCCTTCCAGGATAGACATATACATGTCGGGCGGGGGTAACCACAATTGGAACTTAATCTTAATGAATTTAGGTAATTTGGTTAATATAGACATATGATTAATTGGATTACTTTAGGTGTTTGGATCTGACTATCGACAGAGGCTCTTACATATTTTTGTGTTCCAGGTTAGTAAACAAATATATTGCACAAATATGAGATAATCACTTCATCTTTAAACGATATTGGAAGGATTTATAACCCTAGATAGTTTTATAATATTAACATTTCCTTTAATTTACATTCGCACTATTTTAATTAATTGTCTTTAGTTTAAGATCACCATCCAATCAACAATCAATCTATTAGATACATGTAACATTTAGCTTCATAAATTGATAGCATAGGTATTAAGTTATGTGATCATGCATCCAATACATATTTCATAACTAAGAGAATTTCAAACTTACATAACAAGCTTGAAGCAAATATCAAATTTCCTTCTCTTCGTTGAAATAGTGGGAGAACTTCTTGTTGGAGTAATCTACGGTCCCGAGGATCGATTAAAGCAAGAAATATACATGTGAATACATCAAAGAGGTGCGGAATACTCACAATGATCGGTTGAGCGATGCGACAAAGAACAAAACTTTTTATGCCCTTTGAACCCCTCCAAGGCTCTCGGCAGTGAGCAAAAAAGTGTCCTCCATTTTCGGCCATCAAGGTCCTCCAAGCTCCAAGCTTATGAAGTGTATTCCAAACTCACATGTGCGGTTCCCTATCAGCTTCGCAAGACTCAAATGGTGTGCTAGCACTTAGGAATTTTTCCATAAAATTCCTTAGCTTGTCCTTGTCATTTTCGGTGAAACCAGAAAACAGAAGAAAGAAAAACTGCCCATTTGGGCGTGACAGAGAAAAGATGAGAGGAGAGAGTGAGTTGTTTTGGTTGGTGGCAAAAATGTGTATCTAATACACTTTTTCAATTTCTAAATTCATTTACAATTTTCCTTTTCCAAAAAGTCAAACCATAAATGCTTTGCCAACAACTTCCATCAATCAATCAAGTGACAAGTTGTCACATCACTCAAAGTGACTAGACATCACATCAATCGATTGACGAATGATTTGACGCTTGAAGTGACTTGCGGGCCGTACTTAAATTCAAAATGCGAGTGTGCTCGCAAACACTCCCGGGCTCGGGTTCGCTAATTCCAAAATAACGAATTTTCTGTTGCGACGTAATTAAATAATTATGCCTAGCAAAATCACTATTCACATCGCTAACGAATTAATTCTAAATTAACTCGTTCGCCCGAATTAAAATCTAATTTCAATTCCGCGTCGAAATCCAATTTTTTATAATATATCGAATATATTATTTTTATCGATTAATTCCAAATTAATCGTTCTCTCTCTTTAAATGATATTTTATCCCAGATAAAATATCTCCGTAATTAATCCCAGATTAATTTTATCTCTCATCTGATTAATCCCAGATTAATAAAGTGCGAGTTATACGTCATCGGTGAATCTTCGGGAAGCGACCCATGAGATCCCCATATATATTGGCAGTAAATCTGGTCGTCGGATTATCCAAACACGTAAGTACCTAGTACTACGTTTGTACCAATTTACAAGACAATGTTGGCTTCTAGCAAAGCGTCATGCCTACCCAATTCTCCAGAAATATCCTTACAGGAATATGTGATATATATCAGGTGTAGTATACGTAGTATTGCGTATTTCGATCCAGTATCAGATGTCACGTGCAAGGCCTGGGGCTGGAATTGTGTCTGCCCCGTACGAAGCACATATCGGATCTCTGGTAACTAGTCTCTATAATCGGATAAACATGGCCCAATCATTTTATCCCGATGACTGCAGTACATAAGAGAACCAGTTTCGTATCCTACGTGACCATCATCTCCACTATGACTGGAGTGATACTTCCGTCTTGACATCACACCCAACACACTACGATTCTCAATATACCCAGCAGAGGTGTACACAGAACTTGTTAAAGCCCTGGACGACCAAAACCAAAGTATATTGATTGTCGCAAGTATTAGCGGTGCAAGTCTCAGGTTAAGACCAAATACACCTACCCTGATTTCAGACTTCCATAGACACATAGTCATACTACCAATGGAATTCCGAGGGGTCTATCCAGAGCGAAGCTGTTTTCCGTACAATCGGTAAAACACAACCTCCTACTATACTTGCATGAGTATCATATACCCAAATATATGAGAACTATGCCGTTATGCCCTCACAACGCGCACAAGTGTAATACTAGTCTTTTATGCATTATCGATGTCCAATCTCGATAATACTCTGACTAGGGATATTTAATGATTAAACCTTCGTGGATTGATACTGTCTCATATCATTTCAATCCATGAACTAATCATATGGACCTCCCATCATTTATACATCTTGGTGATCTAATCACAAATGATAAGAGAGCAATTTCCTTTGTCACATAGTTAATTTGTACAACACCACCATGATCTTTACAAATAGTGATGCTATGGGTCATAACTGTCCAACAATCTCCCACTTGGCCTATAGGCAGTCACTCGAGTGTCCTACACCCGAACTATGTACGGTTCACTCAAATTACTGAGAAAAGACTTTCGTCAGTGGATTTGCATGATTATCATCTTATGTGATTTATAAGATCATCACATCGCCACGATGTATGATCCGAACGGATCAGATGAATAATCGAAGTATATATCTGGATCGTTGATGAGACCATTAATTCTTTAGCCTGCGTTGTAGCCTAGCTCAGCTGCTAACAGAACTATATCTAATCTAATTAGATTTATTATTAATCCAGAAGGATTATATTGCTGCCTTAGCTGCAGCAATAAACCCCTTTTTTTGTTTATTCGGTAACAGTATCTTGCTTGGAAGATTTCCAGCTCACTGTTCCGTTATTCAAATTGTATAGTACCGTTGTTACGACTTATAGTCGTTATTATCGGTTAGGAAACTTGCAGCAGTGAACCCAATCACTTCAAGTTCTCCTTCTCCATAGTTTAAGACAGCATCCTCAGTTCCTCTAAGAGACTTAAGGATGTTTTTAACATCAATCCAGTGACTATCACTTGGATTGGCCTGATTGTGACTTCATATGCTCAAAGCTTATGAGACACCAGGTCGCGTACATTTTTCAATGTACGAGTTCTCGGAGATTACCAACAACTTTTTAATCTATCCCAGTAGATATTTATTCCTAGAATAAAGGTTGTTCCTCCCAAGAATTCTACGGAGAATTATCATGAAAGCCAAGCTTTCACCGATTATATTTATGGGAACATCATTTCCAAGAAATGATATATTATCATTATTATACAGAACATTCACTGTCAGTGCGCTCCCACTAACCTCCTTATTCCAAGAACGATATGCTTGCTTCAATCCATCCATGGATCGAATAACCTGCAAACCTAGTTTTCTTGTTATGGTACGACAAAACCGTCAGGATGTTGTAAACATCCTCCAAAAGGTTTCTGTTAAGAAAAGCGGTTTTGGCATTTAGTTGCCACATTTCATGAATGAAACATGCAACATCAGCAAGCATTATCCAAATAGATTTACTGTGGCAACAGGTAAAAGGTTTTGTCGTAATCAACACAATGTTGATAACGATACCTTTCCGCTATAAGCCTAGCTCTATACGTTGGTATGTTGTTTTCCATGTATGTCTTCCTTGAAGACTTATATGGTACCAATAGGCACAATGCCTTCCGGTACAACAACTAGTATCCAAACTTGGTTGGTATACATGGAATCCATTTCGGACTTTATGGCAAAGTGCCAGTTCGATACCTTATATCACTTCCTCATACGTAGTCAGTTCGTATACCTCAATAAGATTGACATCTTTATGAGGTGAGATCAGAAACCCGTACCCCAGGTTGTTTTCTGATTCTCTCTGACTTACGTAATTCTTGTGTATTCGAATATTACTAGTATAGTTTCATCCTTGATGAACTATTTGTGTTCCATTAAGGAATTGGTGCCTTGAATAGTATTACTCCGATTTTCATCGAGTTTTACTTTCCTCCCACTTAGCACTGCATATCGGTATTCCTCTTAGGAAAAATCGCATGGTGAGCAACAATTAAATTGTTCTCTTGTGAGTTGTATAAGTACTATACTTTGGTTTCCCTAGGATAACCTACAATTTGGCACTTATCCGATTTGGGTTTTTAGTTTGGTATCATCCAAACATATGCCCAGCATTCCCAAATATTCAGGAGTGAGAAAACCCAGTTTCTTTCCTGTTCATATCTAATATGAAGTCTGTCAAACAGATCGTTATGGAACCTTATTCTAAATAAGTTATGCACTGTTTATGCGTATCCGTTGAAGGAAATGGTAGCTCAGAGCGACTCATGATTAACCTTATCATGTCCAACAAAATTCGGTCTCTCCGTTTGGACACACCGTCAAACTGACGTGTTCCGAGAGGAGTCCTTAATGAAAGAATACTATACTCTTTCAAGTATATGAGAAACTTATTGCTTAAGTATTTTCATCATGGTCTAATTGTGATGGTTTAATACTTTAGCCGATCTGTTTGTCTATTTCTTGTCGAAACTCTAAAAGTTTCCGATTTGTGTTTCAAAATAAACACATAACCATAACGCGATGCCACATCCGTAAAGGTCACGAAACATTCATATCCACCTCTAGCCTAGCTAGATATGGGCCCACTTACGTCACTATGAACGAGGGCTAACAGATCGGTGGCATTTACACTTTTACCAAGTAAATAGTGTTTTAGGCACTTTGCCCAATAAACTAGATTCGTAGACATTATTTGAATGGAATCAAATCTGTCCTAGTACTCACTCTTCGAAAGTGTGGATATACGAGTCTTGTTTAATTGTGTCCCAGACAACAATGCCACATTTAAGTTTTAACTGATCAAACCAGTTTGAGCTATTTGTTTGTCATGTCATACATTTGAGATTTATTTATATTCAAAATATAAATTCTGTTATTCACATCTAATGTGTTTATCTCAATATCATCTTTATAAAATGGAACACATTAGTGTTCTAGAATATAAAGGTATACCCGCAACGGGTTAAACCCTGATATAGAGATAATGTATCTAGTCAATCTAGTTACATTTTAATAGTTTCCTAATTTAAGTACACACCTGAATGGTAGTTCCTAAACTTAGGTTTCTACGGTTAAAACAGTGACTTTCCTCCCGTTTTCAATTCGCAGATTTCTCAACTGAAGTCAGTATCCTGCTCATAGCAGATTCTTCACATCAATATATATTTATGTATCACACTAAGTATCTAAAATCCAATTTCAATACTAGTAGTGAACATATTTTATGACAAACATATTTGAAGTCGGAGCCTTGCTCGTCTTCAATTCCTTCATGTCTGATTTGTCCAAACGGCAGTCACGCTTCCGCGATCCCGTTTGCCACAATTTAGGCAGACATCTTGGGATATGTCTTTTATCTTCCTAGAAGATTATAATAATTTTGCCTTTGCCCTTTTCGGTACCCCAGAAGCCTTTGGCCAAGCCTTGGCCTTCCGGAATGTCGAAATAAGATGCGCATTGCGCTTCTTGCCTTATTGCAATCTTTGGCTTTGACTACTTGAGTATAGCAATTAACTCTCCAAGAGTTTACTATTGCAATTTAGTAATTCTAAGATCTAATAATAGATCTATGAAGATCCTTCAATTTCATTATCATACTTTAAGGATCTAATCCTTAGTTCTGATTAAGAAATTAAGGAGTCTATTCGGCAAGTTTAATGGATTAAGTACTAAAGTTATCATCACATGAATATTCCAAATATCATGCTCCATTATTTGCTTAACTCCGGGCTTAGGCCTAATATGTTATTTTATCAAATAAAGTAACTTATTAGTTTCCAGGACCATCCTGAAATTTATTCCCAATTTGAAAATTAAAGTCGTTTAAATACATTTTCACCCAGGATTATGTTTTAAACACCAATCTTTCAATTATCTTGATTCTAATATTCCAACTATTTAATCAACTATTTTAGGTACTATTTATTATAATGATTACTATAGTCCAACTATTTAATCAACTATAATTTAATAGATTAAATTCAATTATATTGATTACTATAATCCAATTATAAAATCAACTATAATTCAATTTATTAATTCAAATATATTGATTACTATAATCCAATTATATAATCAATTATAAATGAAATAGTTTGAATACAGTCCAACTGTTTATTTAAAACAACGTTAAATATTAGTCCAACGAATAGATTAATTTATTTTGACGAATAATTTGTAATGAGCGCGTATGGCAAGTTACTAAACGAATATTGCAAATTTAATATTTGCCTCCCACTATTTTTCGGCGAGCCTCTAACCCTTTTGTGGAGTACTCGGGAAACCTTGTTTCCTAGTGGGCTAGGATCTCGTTAAATGTCACACAATCTTGACTTTGGCCAACAAATTGTATGATAATTAACTAGGTAGATCTCTAAGATCAATTGGATCCCATCCAATTCCTAGATCCAGTAGGTGGACATCCAAGTTCGAAACATATATCTTATATATGCCAATATATCCAATATATTGCCTAACCTTTTTCCTCTGAATCAACTAAGCCTTGGCTTTGGCACAACAAACTTAGTGATCCCAGTTAAGCGGAACCCATTGACCTTGGAAAGCTTCGTAATCAATGTCGATGGACAAGAAGTGATCTTGACTTTGGCCAACAAATCACAACTTGGACAAGACACTGATATGGAACAAAGCTCTCATGATTCAAACACATCCTTGACGGACAAAGGGCTTGACTTTGGCCAACAAACCAATGCCAGTCTTGGATCTTGAGTAAGAATCACTCAATGGAAGGAAAAACGCTTAATATTTTGTGAGGGTTTTTCGCGTGCAAATTGACAACCAATTTATTATCTTTCTTAAGGTCTCATCATCATACACCCTTAAACATGCATTCTAAACACATAATAAGGCGCATATAATAAAATAATAATGATATGCAGATGGATACTTAACACATTAATCCTAGATCAAATCTCTCCATTTCCTCTCTCCCGCTAACACAAGTATTGCTTCTACCCGTTACATAACACTTCTAAAGAAACCTCATTTACATTTAGGGGAATAGGTGAGAAGAGAAATACACAGAGTCAAAGAGGTAATAGGCTTGACACGCAGGTCCAATTAATAAATTCTGAATTTATTACAACAATTTCCAAAATTGCCCCACCCATCTAATATCCATCTGATATACATTATTCATGCATCGCAACCATGTATTCACACAAGCATGTTATCAATCAATCTAATCCAATTAATTAATCTGATAATTAATGACCAACCAATATTCAAACAACGATTTGATTTTGCGCGAGTCAAACTCATTTTTGCGAATAAGTACTCAAAGTACGAATTCTTGAATTAAATGAAACTACAACATTAAATCCAATTTAATATGCATTTAATACTAATTCACTATTTAATTCCAAATTAAATATTACACTTTATTAACGAACCTTTACGACTCAAATTCCAAATTTAATCGTTACGGGTCTCAAAGCCCGATTAACATCCAATGTTAATTTAATTAAAGTCCAATGGGATTTTAATTAATTTCTTAAGGCATGGACTTTTGGTCAACTTGGGTCAAACTCAATAACCAAAGCCCAATCAAGGAATAACCCCATAAGCCTATAAATCAATTTAGTCTCATTAGGCCCAATTAAAATATTAAGGTCCATTAAGTCATAATTGGACTTTATGGATGTGGTTTTGGGCCCAATTGGATCCAACCAATTTGCCTAAACCAATCTTGGTACAACCAAGCCCAATAAGCCCAATAACAACTTTTAAAGCCCAAATCCAATTTAAGCCCAACATAATTAAATTCCAAAATTCCAATTTCACAATTTAATTACTCAAAGTGTAATGCCATAATTAATCACCCAAATTAAAATTTCCAAAACATCAATTAGCCTAATTAATTATGCTTATCAACATTAAATCATGTCCAACACAATTTAACAAAAAATCAAACCCATTTTACATGCTTCATGTCTCAGCAATTAGGGGTTTTTCAAATCAATTCCGAATTCAATCCAATTAAATCATAAATCAACATTCCCAATTGATTTCAAGTCATCCAATGAATAAAAAATAAAAAATTCCAAGACATTAGGGTTCATCAACCATTCGGCCAAGCCAAGATTTTTGGGGAAAAATGATCCAATCAAATTTTCATGAAATTGATCCAATCAAACTTCAATTAAACATCATTTAAGCATACTCAATCAAACAATTTCATTCAAACATGCTCAAAATCAATTTACCCAATTTTAACCCTAAATCAAGTTTCATGCTTTTAACTCGTTCTGATACCATTGTTGGAGTAATCTACGGTCCCGAGGATCGATTAAAGCAAGAAATGTACATGTGAATACATCAAGGAGGTGCGGAATACTCACAATGATCGGTTGAGCGATGCGACGAAGAAAATTTTTTTTTATGCCCTTTGAACCCCTCCAAGGCTCTCGGCAGTGAGTAGAAAAGTGTCCTCCATTTTCGGCCATCAAGGTCCTCCAAGCTCCGAGCTTATGAAGTGTATTCCAAGCTCACATGTGCGGTTCCCTATCACCTTCGCAAGACTCAAATGGTGTGCTAGCACTTAGGAATTTTGCCACAAAATTCCTTAGCTTGTCCTTGCCATTTTCGGTGAAACCAGAAAACAGAAGAAAGAAAAATTGCCCATTTGGGCGTGAGAGAGAAGAGATGAGAGGAGAGAGTGAGTTGTTTTGGTTGGTGGCAAAAATGTGTATCTAATACACTTTTTCAATTTCTAAATTCATTTACAATTTTCCTTTTCCAAAAAGTCAAACCATAAATACTTTGCCAACCACTTCCATCCATCAATCAAGTGATAAGTTGTCACATCACTCAAAGTGACTAGACATCACATCAATCGATTGACGAATGATTTGACGCTTGATGTGACTTACGGGCCGCACTTGAATTCGAAATGCGAGTGCGCTCGCAAACACTCCCGGGCTCGGGTTCGCTAATTCCAAATTAACGAATTTTCCGTTGCGACGTAATTAAATAATTATGCCTAGAAAAATCACTATTCACATCGCTAACGAATTAATTCTAAATTAACTCGTTCGCCCGAATTAAAATCTAATTTCAATTCCGCGTCGAAATCCAATTTCGTATAATATATCGAATATATTATTTTTATCGATTAATTCCAAATTAATCGTTCTCTCTCTTTAAATGATATTTTATCCCAGATAAAATATCTCCGTAATTAATCCCAGATTAATTTTTTCTCTCATCTGATTAATCTCAGATTAATAAAGTGCGAGTCATACGTCATCGGTGAATCTTCGGGAAGCGACCCATGAGATCCCCAGATATGTTGGCAGTAAATCCGGTCGTCGGATTATTCGAACACGTAAGTACCTAGTACTACGTTTGTACCGATTTACAAGACAAGGTTGACTTCTAGCAAAGCGCCATGCCTACCCAATTCTCTAGAAATATCCTTACAGGAATATGTGATCTATATCAAGCGTAGTATACGTAGTATTGCGTATTTCGATCCAGTATCAGATATCACGTGCAAGGCCTGGGGCTGGAATTGTGTATGCCCCGTACGAAGCACATATCGGATCTCTGGTAACTAGTCTCTATAATCGGATAAACATGACCTAGTCATTTTATCCCGATGACTGCAGTACATAGAAGAACCAGTTCCGTATCCTACGTGACCATCATCTCCACTATGACTGGAGTGATACTTTCGTATTGACATCACACCCAACACACTACGATTCTCAATATACATAGCAGAGGCGTACACAGAACCTGTTAAAGCCCTGGACGACCAAAACCAAAGTATATTGATTGTCGCAAGTATTAGCGGTGCAAGTCTCAGGTTAAGACCAAATACACCTACCCTGATTTCGGACTTCCATAGACACATAGTCATACTACCAATGGAATTCTGAGGGGTCTATCCTGAGCGAAGCTGTTTTCTGTACCATCGGTAAAACACAACCTCCTACTACACTTGCATGAGTATCCTATACCCAAATATATGAGAACTATGTCGTTATGCCCTCACAACGCGCACAAGTGTAATACTAGTATTTTACGCATTATCGATGTCCAATCTCGATAATACTCTGACTAGGGATATTTAATGATTAAACCTTCGTGGATTGATACTGTCTCATATCATCTCAATCCAGGAACTAATCATATGGACCTCCTTTCATTTATACATCTTGGTGATCTAATCACAAATGATAAGAGAGCAATTTCCTTTGTCACATAGTTAATTTGTACAACAACACCATGATCTGTACAAATAGTGACACTATGGGTCATAACTGTCCAACACTTCCAAAGTGTTGCAAGGTTTTCTTCAAGATCCAACCTTGATTCAAATGCTAGCAAGCTTCACTCCAAGATCCAATCTTGATTTCTGAAGGGGTTTTATGGCGGAAATCCGGTAACGCAGCGGAACAGTGAAAAATCAAAATTTTCGATTTCAAAATTTTTTCTCGGATCAATTAAATAAACTTATTTAATTAATTATCCAATTATCAAATTATGAAAAATTACACAAAAAATCAAATTTCTTAGTAATTACCAAATTTCCCCAAAACTTTGCATTTTGTTCATTTTAGTCCTAAATTGCCAAAAATAATTTTGGATGATTCTAAATCACTTCTAAGATGAATTTAACATGTCCTACATATCAAAATTCAAATTGCAACAAAAACCCCAAAAATAACCCAAAATGCCGTGAGCCTCATTAGGTGGGCAAATTGAGCATTTTTCTCCTTTTGTGTTCAAAACACATTAAGATGAAATCCAATCAACCCAATATTTTATATGCATCTTATACACATCCAAATACACAACATAAATGAAAAGCCTCAAATTTGGAGATGTTTTTAAACCCTAATTTTTCAATTTCACCAAATTGGACAAATTAGACCAAATTAATTAAATCCAACACTTCAATCAAGTTTCCACCACACCAATCAAGCCTCACCACAATGAAATAACTATAGAACAATTCTAGGTCATTTAAGAGTGGATCAAAAACTCTAGAATGGCAACTAGTTTATCAAACTAGCAAAAGAATACTTATTAACACATTAGAAGCATTCTATGAACTTTATACATGCTCAACCCTATCCTAAAACTTCCATCCTCCAAAAACACAAAGAATAAAGAATAGAAAAACATAATAACATCACAAGATGAAGCCAACAACAAGAGGAACATTTTTCTCTCTGATGGCAAGTTAGAAATACTTACTAAAAATCCAAACTTTTCTTTGGTTTTCCTTTTCTTTCTCTCAAGCTTCTTTGTCTTCTTTTAATGGAGTTTTGGATGAGTGTTTTAACTTAACTTAAACCCTAAAAATATAACAAACAATTTATACCTCCTCCATAAGGCATGGCCGAATTTTTGGGTATAAAAAATATCAAGATATTTCTTTTTTGTTTCAATTAATTACAACTTGTCAACTTGATAAAAAATGATCAGTACACTTTAATGAATTTTTCAACCAAGTCAACAATTGCAACTAAGTCATTAAAATAAATATCATAACTTAAAATATTCATAACTTAAAATATTCATATTCTAATTAATTTAATCATTTAACAATTAATTAATTAATTAATTAAATACAAATATATCAAATATATATATTATATATTTACAATAAATATCAAATACATATATATATATATATATGATATTAGTCAAATATCTCAATTTGACAATTAATTAATGTGTATTTGATCAAATCTAACATTAAATACAAATACACAAAAATTAGGAAATGAATATTGGGTCCCAACACATGTATTATTTGTTTAACCTTTAAACGACTTATAAATAATCAATATTATTTATAAATGTTGCCCTAGTGCTCTACGAGTATATTTCATTAGTGAGACTCTCTAGATTCATGCATATCCGTCATGAAATCCAATTTCGTGTACATAATTTACCCACCCGTAAATTATGACGATCACAGATAAACATGTTGAATCATACAGGTCAAGGTCATGGAAAATATATCATTCCTCCATCACAGGTATCCGGATATATCTCAGAGATATAGATATAAACGTCAAATCTCTATAGGGACAATCTCGTTGACGTCTCTATTAGAAATCTCTAAAAGAACACTTAGAACTCACTTCTAAGGTGTTCCACGGGCCCATGATTTTTATCTGATTGCTAATCATATGGACCACCTATGCTCTGTACACATAACTGACGGATCATATCTCGATACACACAAGACACCCTGAAGATCTATCCATACCCAACGAACAGGCGGAGGTCTGATCTAAATAGATCGGTGATGTGACTGTCATCTAAGTATGGAAGATGTCTCATGCGCCCACAGTGGTATCTCAAGTCGAAGAATCACAAATGCTACTCAACCCGAGAAGATTCTTATTGACGTTGGTGTACCATCCATTAAGAATCTTTGGTGAGTCGTTCAGTGTTTATCCGTTATAACCACCTACACGTCTATACAAGTCTCCAAGACTCATGGTTCATTGAGAAACCATTGGAATCATACATTCCAATATACGACATGTACCGGTCTCAACGGGTTTACTTTACTGACCAAATAGTGTAAACCTTGACCAGGAACAGTCTAAGAATGACAATGTCATGATACAACTCAATGTCAATTTCGACGCTTTTGCAACAGTATCATGACAAGTCATCCTAAGGTCATTACGTCTTTACCATATTAAAAGATATATTATATTACAGAAACTGCTTGTATCATTCAAAATAATAACGTTTTACAGTATTATTCTCAAAGAAATACAACCGGGAATTGGCGCTCTGAGCACCAACCCCAATAATTTCTCCTAAATGAAATATTATAGAGACCTCACAAGCTTCTCTATACATTTCTCTAACTTAGGCTAATTTTCTCTAAGAAAATACTTGTGTATAGCTTTCACAAATTTTTACCTTGCTTAAGCTTAATTAAAACCTTCCTAAAGCTTGCTATTTATAGCAAAACTTATGCGATTTTTAATCAATAAATGTCTTATCAAACATTAGGTATGCTTAATTAAATTCATCCAAATATTCATAATTATGTGTGACTAATCTCATTATCTACCACTTTGATTTAAGTAAATTAAATCAAGATAATTTTTACTTAATGGATTAGTTCAATGTCTACCACTTTGATTTAATCCAATTAAATCAAGACATATAGATTTACACCTATTAATACAAATTTGGAATTACCAAAATATCCTCAAATGGTATAGATATTTATGAATTTACAATTAAGCCCTTTGTGTAATTTTGAATTAATCCAATTAATCCAAATAGGTCAAAGTAAATAATCAATGTTATCTAATAACACTTGATTATCTTGGTTGATAATTATAATATATAATATTATCTGTTATGAAAATTAATTGGTTACCCAAGTGCTCA
Source organism: Zanthoxylum bungeanum (assembly GCA_019454045.1). Classification (NCBI taxonomy): domain Eukaryota; kingdom Viridiplantae; phylum Streptophyta; class Magnoliopsida; order Sapindales; family Rutaceae; genus Zanthoxylum; species Zanthoxylum bungeanum. The sequence goes on from SKCR01030884.1 coordinate 64,685, forward strand.
ACGAGTACACTTAATATTGGGACTCTCTAAGTTCAGACACGTTCGTCATATAAGCCTAGCCAATATGTACGTAATTCGGCCACCTCCGAATTCACGAAGAACACGAACACCCTTTCTGAACTATACAAATCGAGGTTATCACATATGTTTAACAATCCCTCCGTCGTAGGCTATCCGAGTTATGCCTAGGAAACATAGAATATACCGTCAAGTTTCTGAGGCGCACATCTCATGTCGACATGTCCATGATTTTTTATAACTAATGTGATCCATCCTAGGTGATCGACTTTGGCCAAAGCTTTAAGAATCATGACTTTACTAACATGGATACCTAAACCCCTTATGATACACATACGGGCCAACTGATTCTATCTTGCTTCACACTTGATTACTGAGTGCATTGGTCCATACCCAATGAACATCCAGAGGTCAGACCATGAAAGGTTTCTGACATACATGGCATCAAAGTGTGAAGGATCTCACACAAAATCAATAATATCCTATCGTCAAAAGATTACATATGCTACTCGACTTGAGGAGATTCCTATTGACGGTCAAAAGATTACATATGCTATTAGGAATCACCTGTGAGTCATTTAGTATTGGTACATCGGGTTTAAACCATTGGAACTCCAATTTCAATATACGACATGTGCTAGTCTTCTAGGTTATAGGAATTTGACCGTATTCCAAAACCAATGACTATGAATATTTACTTTAAGAATAGTTTAAAATAGTAATATTTATCACAATGTCGGACCAACTAGATTCCAGTATTACTACAAGACTATTCTAAGGTCGATGTCATTCTTAGCATATATATACATCAATCTAATATGCATAATGACAATACCATTAATAAGGTATGAAATGAAAATATAGTTATTTTATTAATAAATTATAAAATATACAATTTGGATTGGCACTCCAAGCACTAACTCCAACACCATGAGCATGGAATGCTCATATAGACATGTGGGTATTCGTTGGAACAAATACTGAATGACTTACAGGTGATTCATAATAGTTGAAAGTACACGCCATCGTCAATAGGAATCTCCTCGAGTCGAGTATCATATGTGATCCTTTGACTATGGGATAACATTGATTTTGGGTGAGATCATCCACACTTTGATGCCATGTATGTCAGAAACTTTTCATGGTCTGGCCTCTAGATGTATGTTGGGTGTGGACTGATGCACGCGTTAATCAAGTGTGTATCAAGATAGGATTTGTCGGTCCATATGTGTACCATAAGAGGTTTATGTATTCATGTAAGTAAGTCACGATTCTTAAGAATTTGGCACCAAAGTTGATCATCTAGGGTTAATCGCTTTTATCAGAAATGGTTTCTTATTAAGTTGTAAAGAATCGTGGACATGGCGACATGAGAAGTGCGCCTTGGAACCTTGACGGCGTATTTTATGTTTCCTAAGCACAATTCAGATAGCCTACGACGGAGGAATTGTTAAACATATGTGATGATCTCGACTTGTATAGTTCAGAAAGGTCATTCGTGTTCTTCGTGAATTTGGAGGTGGCCGAATTGCGTACATATTAGCTAGCCTTAAATGACGAACGTGTCTGGACTTAGAGAGTCCCATAATATGAAGTGTACTCATTGAGCACTTGGGTAGCCGGTAATTTTTGATAATAAATATTATTCGATATTATAATTATGAACTAAAATAATGAAGTATTATTGGATAATATTGATTATTTACTTTGACCTAGTTGGATTAATCCAAAATCACACAAGGGCTTTATCGTAATGTCATAAATATCTCTACCATTTGAGGATATTTTGGTAATTAAAAATATATAATTATAGGTGTATTTGGCTTGATTTTATTAGATTAAATCAAAGTGGCAAACATTGAACTAATCCATTTGCTAATCTTTGTCTTGATTTAATTGGATTAAATCAAAGTTGTAGACAAAGGTGGTTAGTTTTGCTATAAATAGTAATTTGAGTAAGGTTTTAATTAAGCTTGTGAAAGCTACAGATAAGCTAAATAAGCTTGATAAGCTAAATAAGATTATGAAAATATAAGTAATTCTTAGAGAAATTAGCCTAAGTTAGAGAAGTGTTTAGAGATGCTAAATAAGCTTATGAAAATATAAGTAATTCTTAGAGAAATTAGCCTAAGTTAGAGAAGTGTTTAAAGATGCTTTGGAAGATCTCTACAACATTTCATCTAGGAGAAATCAAGATTGAATCTTGAAGTAAAGCTCCCTTGCATTGGAATCAAGATTGGATCTTGGAGTGAAGCTTGCTAAACCTTGGAAGTTATCCAACAATTTCAACAAGGAGAATGAGATTTGATCTTTGTGTCAAGTTTACTAGGTAATGTTTGATCTTCTCCTAAGCTATGTTCTTCATTAGTGAATTTTCATTAGTGAGACATATAGTGATGAATTATGTATTGGATGCATAATTACATAGTTTAAAGTTGAAATTAGGCTAATGAATTGTGTTAGGATGCTTTAGAAGTAAAAACACAATATGCTTGTAATTGTGTCAAAGATGTTCATGTTGGACATGAAATAATTAATTAGAGTTTGGAATTATAGATTAAAGCCTAAAGTTATGGCTACCATTCTAGAATCACTTGACTACCTTTGAGTGACCTAGAATTAATAATGAGTCAATTCATTTTGGGATTCTAAATTGGTTTGTGTTTTGATTCAAACAAATGCATATATGTTTTTAGAATACATGTATGTTAGTTGTTTAACATGTGTTGTGGTTGGTTTTTATGTTAAAATTGGTTTTAAGGTGTATTGAAATGATAGGAAAAAATTGGAAGTGTTTAGGATTGATTTGAAGGTTGAAATTGCTCACTACCTAGGGGAGCCTCGCGACACTGACCTTCCAGTGTCGCAACATTAAGCATCAAACATCCGGGCATCGCGACTCTTACCTTTGTACGTCACAACTCTTACCCTTGTGCGTCGCGACTGTAGGACATTCTGCTCTCGCACATTGCTTTCGCAGATTTGGGCGTCGCAACTCTCAATCCTTCGTGTCGCGACACCGAGAGCCGATGAACACTAAAACTTTATTTTCTTCGTTCTGGAGTTTCCGGACTCCGATTTTGTCCCCGTTTTTTCCTACGGACTCATATCGGAATGTAGTTTTAATTAAAATATTTAAAATATTTTGCAATACACTATCCCTGATATCCTTGGGTTACACCCAATTCCGCTGCGCGGGACACCGATTCGAACCGAGGGGATCCACAACTGTCCCAACAAGTACACCCTTATAATAATAACGGTATTGGGTGACTATGTCAACTCATCACGCTACATCTAATATTTTACCGGAGCGACCTAAGTTCTGACCACTTATACCCACACAATTGTTGGGGTTGGTGCTCAGAGCGCCAATTCCCGGTTGTATTTCTGTTAAATACTTCTGTAAAACATTATTATTATGAATAATATATGCAGTTTCTATAATATAATCTATTCTTTTATATGGTAAAGACGTAATGACCCTAGAATGATTAGTCATGATACAGTTGCAAAAGCGTCGCAACGGACATTGAGATGTATCATGACGTTGTCATTCTCAGACAGTTCCTGGTCAAGGTTTACACTACTTGGTCAGTATAGTAAACCCGATGAGACCGGTACATGTCGTATACTGGAATATATGATTCCAATGGTTTCTCAATGAACCATAAGTCTTGGAGACTAGTATAGACGTGTAGGTGTTTATAGCGGATAAACACTGAACGACTCACCGAAGATTCTTAAAGGATGGTACACCAGCGTCAATAAGAATCTTCTTGGGTTGAGTAGCACTTGTGATTCTTAGACTTGAGATGCCATTGTGGGCACATGAGACATCTTCTACACTTAGACGACATTCACGTCACCGATCTATTTAGATCAGACCTTCGCTTGTTCGTTGGGTGTAGATAGATCCTCAGGGTGTCCTATGTGTATCAAGATAGGATCCGTCAGTTCTGTGTACCAGAGCATAGGTAGTCCATATGATTAACAATCAGATAAAACCATGGGCCCGTGGTAAAGTTTAGAAGCTAGTTCTAAACATTCTTTTGAGATTGCTAATAGAATAGTCGACTGGATAATCCCGATAGAGATTTGACGTTTATATCTATATCTCTGGGATTTATCCGGATACCTGTGACGGAGGAATTATACATTTTCCATGACCTCGACCTGTATGGTTCATCGAGATTATCCGTGATCGTCATAATCTACGGGTGGATAGATTATGGACACGAAATTAGATTTTGTGACGGATATACCTGAATCTAGAGAGTCTCAATAATGAAACATACTCGTAGAGCACTAGAGCAACATTAATAAATAATATTGATTATTTATAAAGTCGTTTAATAGTTAAACGCAAGATACATGCTAAAGAGACTAGATAGTCATTTCCTTAATTATTGTGTATTTACATTTAATACTTGATTAATTTAAATAAACATTAATTAATAGTCAAAATGAGTTATTTGACTTATTTCCTAAATGAATATATGTTTTTAATATTTAATGTAAATATTATACATATATTTAATATATTTGTATTTGATTAATTAATTAATTATTTAATTGTTAAATGATTAAATTAATTAAAATATAAATATCTTATGTTAGGATATTTAAAGTAAATGACATTAGTTGCATTTGTTGACCAAAATAAATATCTAATAAAGTTGTTTATAAGATATTTGTCCAAGATGACCAAATGAATTTGAAATGAAATTGAAATTAATTTCCTTATTTTTGCCTTAGTCATTTTCGGCCAAAGGCCAAATGAAACAAGTATAAATTGATTTTCATTTCATGATACACTTAACCTAATACACTTTAACCTAAACTCCATTGAAAGAAAACCAAAGAAGCTAGTGAAGGAGAAAGGATAAAATCAAAGAAAAGGCTTGGATTTAGTAAGTTTTCTCAACTTACTATTAGATAGGAAAATGTTCCTTATGATCTAGGCTACATCTTATGATGTTATTAAGTTATTCTTCTCTTTATTCTTTGTGTTTTGTTGGATGGAAGTTTTGTTGGAAGTGTTGAGCATGTGTGATGAAGGAAGTTTGTGACTATTGTAGTTGTAAGCATTCTTTTAAGGTTTTGGAAACCATGTTGCTAATCTAGAGTTATTGACCCACTCTTAAATGACCTAGATTTGATCTTGAGTTGTTTCATTGTGTTGAGACTTGGATTGGATGGAAGAATGATGATTAAAGTAATTGATTTAATGTATTTGGTCTAATTTGTCCAATTTGAGGAAATTGAAAAATTAGGGTTCTTAACTAATTCCAAATTTGGGGGTTTTCATATATGTTGTGTATTTATGTGTGTATATGATGCATATAAATTTTTATGTTGATTGGATATCATTTGGATGTGTCTTGAAGCATGAAAGTGCAAAATGCACAAATTTGAACCTTGGAGAGGCTCACGGCTTTTGTGTGAGAATTTGGGGATTTTGGTTGCTTTGGTGTTTTGATGTTTTGAACATCATAAGTTCATCTTAGAAATGATTTAGAATCATTCAAAATTGATTGGATCAATTTCGGACTAAAATGGATAAAAATACAAAGCAAGGGTATTTCGGTAAATTCACCTAAAAATGTTTTATTGAATTTATTTTCATAATTTGATTATTGGAATATTAAATAAATATGTTTATTTAATTTATCCGAGAAAAAGTTTTGAAATCTGAAAATCGGATTTTCACCGCTCCGCTGCGTTACCGGATTCACCCCCTAAATAACCCCTTCAAAATGGTATCAGAGCGAGTCTGATTCTAGGCCACTTAAAATGATTAGCCTTCATTGAATCAATGTTTAATCATGTTTTCTTGACTTTGTGCATGCTTATTAGGATCTAAACTGGTTAGATTTAGGGTGTATGACACTTAGCGGAAAATCCCTAATAATAAGGTTTAAACTAATTATGTAATTGATGCATGTTATATGGTCCGTCTTGTCAATACGGTTTATGAATATCTCTTTGTGACTACATCCGAGACCGTGCCTCTGCTGTGAGGGTGTAGCCGATAAAGATTTATTTATACCGGATGTATATTAGATACTAGGTAAATTCAAGTAAAAGCGGAATTCTTAACGTGCCCTAGCTGTCAGAATTACGTAAGTAACTTGAGTTTATCATTGACGAGTTTAACCTTGGTACGTCTCCTTGTGGGCCTGCCTTCGCAGCGACAACGAGAAACGGCCAGGATCGGATACTTAGGAGTCATTAGTGAATGATTGACAAATGAGTTGTCTACTTGATGAATATACGTAGGCGAGACCGTGCCTCTGCTGTGAGCCGAAATATATTCACGGGATCCACTTTTCACTATTAGTATTTAATTTAATTATTATATATTTGTATTCTGTTTTGGGATTACAGTATTGCATGATTTAGTGGGAGGGGCATATTAGATTAAAAATCCATGATCTAGTTTATGCTTTTGATATTATATGAAACTGCTTAATTTCTGCTAACCGTTTTTCGTGATCTATATGATAGATTGGCGATGGCGGCACAATCCACAAATCAGTTTGCGCGTATGCTTGATGCGAACAAACTGAAAGGCGCTGAAAACTTTGCAGACTGGGAATTGGACTTGAGGATTGTCCTCGATTCGGAGAAGCTGGGTTATGTTCTTGAGGGTCCGTTGCCCCTTGCAGTGGGCGAGGATGCTTCGGAGGAGGAACGCCAAGTTTTTGAAACTTGGAAGGATGATGATTTAAGGGTTAAATCATACATCTTTAGTTCACTGTCTCCGAAACTCAAGCAACAGTACTATGGTATGTTAGATTCCTATAGTATGATTACGCGATTGAGACAATCGTTTGAGAACCAGGAACAAGTTATTGTTTACAAAGTCGCCATGGAACTGTTCCATGCGCGTCTGGATGAGGGGCAGAGTGTCAGCCCACATGTTCTTCAGATGATCGATTTGATCGATCAATTGAGGCAACATAATCTCATCTTGAATGACATTCTCGGGAGGAGTGTCATTCTTGGTTCACTGCCAGCTTCATTTCGCCAGTTCGTGATGTACTTAAACATGCACGGGACTGTCTGTACCTACCAGGAGCTACATAGGATGTTGCTCACGGCAGAAGAGGACCTTAAGAAGGGAGTACCGACTCGCCCTCCTAGAACTACTTCTCTTTCGGCTTCTTCCCAAGGATGGTCCAAGGGAAAGAACAAGAAAGGCAAGAAGAAGAAGAAGGTTTTTGGTCCTCAACAACAGGCGAAGATTGCAAAGCCCAAAAGGGCTTCTGAAGACAAATGCCACCACTGCGGCAAAGTTGGGCACTAGAAAAGGAACTGTCCTGATTACATTGCCCAAGTGAGGAGAGACAGAGCTTCTACATCAGGTACTTTTATTTTTCCAGTTATTGATTTATCTTTGGCTTGTGAAGCCATTACATCCAGCTGGATTTTAGATTCTGCTTGTCTCATTCACATTTGCAATTCGTTGTAGGTGCTGAAGGAAAGTAGGAAACTGAAGCCTGGAGAGATGCAGTTGCGGTTCGGGAGTGGAGACTCTTTGGATGCAGTTGCAGTGGGAGTATGCGAGATCTCATTGCCGAATGGACACTTTTGTTATATGACTGTCATTTTGTACCAGGATGTGTCGCTAATATTATATCACTTTTTGTATTAGATACAGAAGGCTATTGTATTAATATTAAGAATAGTTCTGTTGTTTTATATGATAAAAATAATATTCAGATCCTTAGTTTTCCAAACCAGCATGGTCATTATACATTGCAAACTTCAAAAGATATATTAAATACTGGAGTTAATAAACGTAGTTTACCTGTAATTAATAATACTGAACTTTGGCAGATGAGACTTGGTCACATTGGCGTTAAACGCCTTACCCAATTGGTTAGGAATGGTTTGATATCAGATCTTACCATTGAGTCCTATTTAACTTGTGAATCCTGTATTCAGGGTAAGATGACCAAAGCCCCATTTTCTGGTGTTGGACACCGCGCCACAAACTTACTGGAACTCGTACATTCTGATGTATGTGGTCCACTAAGTCAAACTGCTCACAGTGGTTATTCGTACTTCGTTACCTTTACCGATGATTTATCACGGTATGGTTATGTGTATATGATGCGACATAAATCGGAAACCTTTGAAAAGTTCAAAGAGTTCCGAAATGAAGTAGAAAAACAAACTAGTAAATATATTAAATGCCTTCGATCAGATCGAGGCGGCGAATATATGAGTGGTGAGTTCATGGATTATATGAAGGAGAATGGGATTCTCGCTCAATATACTCCTCCAGGTACACCACACACAATGGTGTATCTGAAAGGAGAAATCGGACTTTATTGGATATGGTCCGATCGATGTTGAGTTTCACAGATTTGCCCTATTACTTATGGGGCTACTGTCTCTTAACAGCCGCACATCTTTTGAATAAGATTCCTTCAAAGGCTGTTCCTACGACACCGTATCAGATATGGTTCGGTAGGAGACCGAATCTTAATTATATTAAGGTTTGGGGTTGTCCTGCCTATGTCAGGGTAACTCAGCAAAGTAAGCTTTCGCCTCGAGGGCAAAAGTTTAGGTTTGTTGGATATCCCTCGAACACGAGGGGATATCTGTTCTATGATACCGAGCATCGAAATGTGTTCGTAGCTCGCTTCGCAAAATTTCTAGAAGTAGAATTTTTGTCAGAAGGAGGTGATCATAGACAGGTTGAGCTTGATGAAGTCCAACCTGAAAACAACGAACCAACGGAGGAACCTGAAGTTCAAGTAGATGAAGGACCTTCAACACACACACTCCGTAGGTCGAAAAGGGTATCTAGACCTCCTGAACGCTTGTATTTGATACAAGAAAAGAGTCTGGATGTTCTCTTAGTTGAAGAGACAGATCCTTTCACCTATAGAGAATCGATGTTGGACATCGACTCCGTGAAATGGCAAAGTGCCATGAAATCCGAGATAGACTCAATGCATGAAAATCAAGTTTGGGACTTGATTCCGCTTCCCGAAGGAATTGTTCCTATCGGTTGTAAATGGGTTTACAAAAGGAAGCACGGGCCTGACGGTAAGGTTGAAACTTACAAGGCCCGACTGGTAGCAAAAGGTTACACGCAGCGACCTGGCGTCGACTACGATGAAACTTTTTCGCCGGTAGCAATGCTTAAGTCTATCCGGATTTTGCTTTCTATAGCTGCGTATCATGACTACGAGATTTGGCAAATGGATGTCAAAACGGCTTTTCTAAATGGATTTCTTGATGAAGAAATCTATATGGAACAGCCGGAAGGTTTCACGTCCAGCGAAACCTCGGGTATGGTATGTAAGCTTAAGAAGTCCATTTATGGACTTAAACAAGCTTCACGAAGTTGGAATCTTCGATTCGATGAGATTATTAGATCGTCTGGTTTTCTCAAGAATTCGGAAGAATCCTGTGTGTATCAGAAGGCCAGTGGGAGCATGGTCGTATTTTTAGTCCTATATGTTGATGACATCCTAATCATTGGGAATGATTTAGGTATGTTGCAAAGCGTGAAAGCGTACCTCTGTAAGAATTTCTCGATGAAGGACCTGGGAGAAGCTTCCTATGTTTTAGGGATAAAACTCTATAGAGATAGACAAAGGAGGCTGATTGGGTTATCCCAATCAACGTACGTAGATAAGATCTTGGAACGGTATAGCTTTGGTAACTGTAAGACAGCAAACATACCGTCCAGACATGGGATTCATCTTTCTAAGAAGATGTGTCCACAAACAGAAGATGAGAAGGTTAGAATGTCTAACCAACCTTATGCTTCGTGTTTGGGTAGCATAATGTATGCCATGTTGTGTACGAGACCTGATATCAGTTTCGCTGTTAGCGTAACTAGTCGATATCAGTCCAATCCAGGTAATGACCATTGGATGGCCATTAAACATATCCTAAAGTATCTTAAAGGTACTAAGGATAAGTTGATTATATATGGAGGAAACGAACTGCAGGTTAATGGGTATACAGACTCCGATTTCCAATCGGATCCCGATGATAGAAAGTCTACATCTGGATTTGTCTTTACCCTTAACGGAGGTACAGTTTGTTGGAAGAGTTCCAAACAGGGATCGACAGCTGATTCCACCACTGAGGCGGAATATATTGCAGCTTCTGAAGCTGCAAAAGAGGCTGTGTGGATAAAGAATTTTATCACAGAATTGGGAGTTGTCCCAAGTATCGAGAATGCGATTTCGTTATACTGTGATAATACTGGAGCCATTGCGCAAGCAAAGGAACCGAGGGCGCACAGAAGTCGAAGCATGTGGAACACAAGTACCACATCATTCGAGAGATCGTGTCGCGAGGGGATATTGTCGTGTGCAAGGTACCGAGTGAAGATAATGTAGCAAACCCTCGAACGAAGGCCATACCTCCGAAGTTGTTTGATAAACACGTGGAGTCGATGGGTATTAGATACAATCGATATTGGCACTAGAGCAAGTGGGAGATTTTGTTGGGGTCGGTGCTCAGAGCGCCAATTCCCGGTTGTATTTCTGTTAAATACTTCTGTAAAACATTATTATTATGAATAATATATGCAGTTTCTATAATATAATCTATTCTTTTATATGGTAAAGACATAATGACCCTAGAATGATTAGTCATGATACAGTTGCAAAAGCGTCGCAACGGACATTGAGATGTATCATGACGTTGTCATTCTCAGACAGTTCCTGGTCAAGGTTTACACTACTTGGTCAGTATAGTAAACCCGATGAGACCGGTACATGTCGTATACTGGAATATATGATTCCAATGGTTTCTCAATGAACCATAAGTCTTGGAGACTAGTATAGACGTGTAGGTGTTTATAGCGGATAAACACTGAACGACTCACCGAAGATTCTTAATGGATGGTACACCAGCGTCAATAAGAATCTTCTTGGGTTGAGTAGCACTTGTGATTCTTAGACTTGAGATGCCATTGTGGGCACATGAGACATCTTCTACACTTAGACGGCAGTCACGTCACCGATCTATTTAGATCAGACCTCCCCCTGTTCGTTGGGTGTAGATAGATCCTCAGGGTGTCCTATGTGTATCAAGATAGGATCCGTCAGTTCTGTGTACCAGAGCATAGGTAGTCCATATGATTAGCAATCAGATAAAACCATGGGCCCGTGGTAAAGTTTAGAAGCTAGTTCTAAACATTCTTTTGAGATTGCTAATAGAATAGTCAACTGGATAATCCCGATAGAGATTTGACGTTTATATCTATATCTCTGGGATTTATCCGGATACCTGTGACGGAGGAATTATACATTTGCCATGACCTCGACCTGTATGGTTCAGCGAGATTATTCGTGATCGTCATAATCTACGGGTGGATAGATTATGGACACGAAATTAGATTTTGTGACGGATATACCTGAATCTAGAGAGTCTCAATAATGAAACATACTCGTAGAGCACTAGAGCAACATTAATAAATAATATTGATTATTTATAAAGTCGTTTAATAGTTAAACGCAAGATACATGCTAAAGAGACTAGATAGTCATTCCTTAATTATTGTGTATTTACATTTAATACTTGATTAATTTAAATACACATTAATTAATAGTCAAAATGAGTTATTTGACTTATTTCCTAAATGAATTATGTTTTTAATATTTAATGTAAATATTATACATATATTTAATATATTTGTATTTGATTAATTAATTAATTATTTAATTGTTAAATGATTAAATTAATTAAAATATAAATATCTTATGTTAGGATATTTAAAGTAAATGACATTAGTTGCATTTGTTGACCAAAATATAATCTAATAAAGTTGTTTATAAGATATTGTCCAAGTGACCAAATGAATTTGAAATGAAATTGAAATTAATTTCCTTATTTTTGCCTTAGTCATTTTCGGCCAAAGGCAAATGAAACAAGTATAAATTGATTTTCATTTCATGATACACTTAACCTAATACACTTTAACCTAAACATTGAAAGAAAACCAAAGAAGCTAGTGAAGGAGAAAGGATAAAATCAAAGAAAAGGCTTGGATTTAGTAAGTTTTCTCAACTTACTATTAGATAGGAAAATGTTCCTTATGATCTAGGCTACATCTTATGATGTTATTAAGTTATTCTTCTCTTTATTCTTGTGTTTTGTTGGATGGAAGTTTTGTTGGAAGTGTTGAGCATGTGTGATGAAGGAAGTTTGTGACTATTGTAGTTATAAGCATTCTTTTAAGGTTTTGGAAACCATGTTGCTAATCTAGAGTTATTGACCCACTCTTAAATGACCTAGATTTGATCTTGAGTTGTTTCATTGTGTTGAGACTTGGATTGGATGGAAGAATGATGATTAAAGTAATTGATTTAATGTATTTGGTCTAATTTGTCCAATTTGAGGAAATTGAAAAATTAGGGTTCTTAACTAATTCCAAATTTGGGGGTTTTCATATATGTTGTGTATTTATGTGTGTATATGATGCATATAAAGTTTTATGTTGATTGGATATCATTTGGATGTGTCTTGAAGCATGAAAGTGCAAAATGCACAAATTTGAACCTTGGAGAGGCTCACGGCTTTTGTGTGAGAATTTGGGGATTTTGGTTGCTTTGGTGTTGTGATGTTTTGAACATCATAAGTTCATCTTAGAAATGATTTAGAATCATTCAAAATTGATTGGATCAATTTCGGACTAAAATGGATAAAAATACAAAGCAAGGGTATTTCGGTAAATTCACCTAAAAATGTTTTATTGAATTTATTTTCATAATTTGATTAATGGAATATTAAATAAATATGTTTATTTAATTTATTCGAGAAAAAGTTTTGAAATCTGAAAATCGGATTTTCACCGCTTCCGCTGCGTTACCGGATTCACCCCCTAAATACCCCTTTCAACAATAATGACTGTATTGGGCATAAGTAGTAAAAAATCATTCATCTCTGTATTGACAAGAAGAACCATCTAATAATGCTCCAACATTATAAATATTATTAACAAAAAAAGTAATCACCTAATTATGAGAGATTTATGACAATCAAGTCATTAACATGCTTAGGTCAAAATTACAATTTTAATTTAAAAACATGTAATGCATATCTAATATGACTTGTACATAATTAAATTAAAATTATCGTAGCATAGATTCAAAACCACATGCGTTGTATGGATAAGACTTGTGCTAATACCATTCTGTTGGGGCGTTTGTGGGACCCTTGGGGTCAAATCGGTGCCCCGTACAGTGGAAGTGAGTCTAACCAGTGGATATCAAACATGGGTATATTTTTTAAAATTTTAATGAAATACAATATTCCATTACAAGTGTTTAGGAAAAATCGGGGATAAATGAGAATCCAAAAAAATTAAATCGAAATAAAAATCAGATTTTGCGCGTATTGCGCGCGTCAAACGTGCGATAAGCGCTCATGCAATTGCAAGCAATTTCTCATTCATCGCATGTGTGCACCAAATGGAAATTGTATGCAATTGCTTCATTTAGCGCACATATGCGTTGAATGAGCAATTGTTCATTCATTTTTTTTTCTTGAAAATTTAATAACCTTAAACACTTTTAAAATCACCCAAAATAATTTTAATTTCAAATCCAACTACAACACATGTTATACAATAAATATATATATATATACATATATATACATATATATATATATATATATATATATGCATTTCTTTGAATCAAAATACAACCCAAAATAGAATCCCACAAGGAAATGACTCATAAATAATTCTAGGTCACTCAAAGGTGGTCAATTGATTCTAGAATGCTAGTCATAGCTCCAAGCTGTCAATTAGAGTTCCAAATTCTAATTTTATGTCTATGTCCAACATAAACATTTTGACCCAATCACAAGCAAATTGTGTTTATATTTCCAAAGCATCCGTACTTAATTAATTAGCCTAATTTCAACATCAAGCTATGTTATTATGTATGCAATACATAATTCAGCACTATATGTCTCACTAATGATAATACACTAATGAAAACATAGCTTTTTGAGAATATTAAACTTACCTAGCAAGCTTAATACAAAGATTCAATCTACTTCTCCTTATTGAAATATTGTGGAGAACTTCCAAAGTTAGCATGCTTGATTCTAAGATCCAATCTTGATTCCAATACTAGCAAGTTTCACTCCAAGATCCAATCTTGAATTCTCCTTGTTGAAATATTGTAGAGATCTTCAAAAACTTCGCTAAACACTGCTTTTATTTAGGCTAATTTCCATAACTCTTGCTTGTTTTTAGCTTTCTCAAGCTTTATTAAAAATTTGCTCAAGTTTGCCTTTTATAGCAAAATTTAGGTAATTTTTAATTAATAAAAGTTCTAATCAACTTTCATGTGGGCTTAATCCAGTTTGTACAAATATGTATAATTAGGTGTGACTAATCACATTTGCCTACCACTTTGATTTAATCCAATTAAATCAAGATAAAATTTAATTACTAGATTAGTTACATGTCTACCACTTTTATTTCATCCAATTAAATCAAGCAAAATACACATATTATTACATATTTATAATTACCAAATATCCTCAAATGGTAGAGATATTTATGAAATTATGACAAAGCCCTTGTATAATTTTGGATTAATCCAATTAATCCAATTGGGTCAAAGTAAATAATCAATGTTATCCAATAATACTTAATTAGCTTAGTTGATAATTATAATATCAAATATTATTTAATATCAAAAATAATCTACCCAAGTGTTCAACGAGTACACTTCATATTGTGTGACTTTCTAAGTCAAACACGTTCGTCATATAAGCCAAGCTTATATGTACCCAATTTCGGCCACATTTGAATTCGCGAAGGACACAAACGACCTTTTGAACCATACAACTCGAGGTCATCACATATTTTTATCAATCACTCTATCTGTTGGGTTTCTACTATAGTCCTAAGATCATTCAAGCAATGAAAATAAGTGAATACAATAAAGAAATATGGCGGAATCATACTTACAATGATCAGATTTTGCGATGCGATGACAAAAAAAATTATGCTCCAAGCTTCCTTCTTTGTTGGTTTCGGTAATGGCCTCCTTTAGTGCTCTATGATTTTCAGTCAAGCTCCAAGCCTGGGAAAGGATTCCATGCTCAAGGGTTTGTTTCCCTATCACCTTTGGATGACTCTTTAGTGTGCTAGCACTTGGAAAAATTTGCCACAAATTCTTCTATGGCTTCTTGTATCTCTCGGCATTGTCAAGAAATTTGAGAGAATTTTGGCCCTTGGCCGAAAATGGGAGGAGAAGGGAGAGAGAGAAGAGTTGTGTTAGTTGTTTCTAAAACAATTACCAAGTCTTACCAAAGTCAAAGCCCTTTTTTGGTATATGTTTTCCAAAAACAATTTGGAGGGAAAAGAGCATTAATTGCTCTCAACCACCTCCATCACCAAAAGGTGACAAAACACACATCACAAAAAGTGGATGTGACATGTGAGTGACTTGCGATGTGACGCTTGATGTGACTTGTGGGCCGCACTTGAATTCGAAATGCGAGTGGGCCTGCAAACACTCCCGGGCCCGGGTTCGCTAATTCCGAATTAACGAATTTTCCGTTGCGACGTAATTAAATCAAATTTAATTAAATAATTATGCTTAGCAAAATTACTATTCACGTCGCTAGCGAATTAATTCTAAATTAACTCGTTCGCCCGAATTAAAATCTAATTTTAATTCCGCGTCGAAATCTAATTTCGTTTAATATATCGAATATATTATTTTATAGATTAATTCCAAATTAATCATTCTCTCTCTTTAAATAATATTTTATCCCAGATAAAATATCTCCGTAATTAATCCTAGATTAATTTTCTCTCTCTTATAATTAATCCCAGAATAATTATGTCCAAGTCATACGTCATCGGTGAATCTTCGGGAAGCGACCCATGAGATCCCTGGATATGTTGGCAGTAAATCCGGTCGTCGAACTATCCAAATACGTACGTACCCAGTACTACGTTTTTACCGATTTACAAGACATGGTTGGCTTCTAGCAAAACACCATGCCTACCCAATTACGTATAGCGATCCAGTATCTGATGTCACATGCTAGGCCTAGGGCTGGAATTGTGTCTGCCTCATACGAAGCACATATCGGATCTCTGGTAACTAGTCTCTAAAATCGGATAAACATGACCTAGTCATAATATCCCGATAGCTACAGCATATAAGAGCACCAGTTCCGTATCCTACGTGATCATCATCTCAACTATGACTGGAGTGATATTCCCATCTTGACATCACACCCAATACACTATGATTCTCAATATACCTAGAAGAGGTGTACACAGAACCGGTTAAAACCCTGGACGACCAAAACCAAAGTATATTGATTGTCGCAAATATTAGCGGTGCAAGTCTCAGGTTAAGACCAAATACACCTACCCTGATTCGGACTTCCATAGACACATAGTCATACTACCAATGGAATTCCGAGGGGTCTATCCAGAGCGAAGTTGTTTCCGTACCATCGGTAAACACAACCTACTATTACACTTGCATGAGTATCAAATACCCAAATATATGAGAACTATAATCTCAATAATACTCCGACTAGGGATGTTTTAATGATTAAACCTTCATGGACTTATATTGTCTCATATCTTATCAATCCGGAACTAATCATATGGACTTTTATCATTTATATATCCCGGTAATCTAATTATAAATGATAAAAGAGCAATTTCCTTTATCACATAGTTAATTTGTACAACAACACCTTGTTCTATACAAATAGTGATGCTATGGGTCATAATTGTCCAACAATCTCCCACCTGGCCCTTAGCCAATCACTCAGGTGTCCTACACCTGAACTATGTACGGTTCGCTCAAACTTCTGCTGAGGAAAGGCTTTCGTCAGCGGATTTGCAATGTTATCATCTGATGCGATTTATTCGATCATCACATCACCACGATGTATGATCCGAACGAATTAGATGAATAGTTGAAGTATGTACTTGGATCATTGATGAGACCATTAATTATTTAGCCTGTGATGTCGCCCAGCTCAGTAGCTAACAGAACTACTTCTAATCCAATTAAGATTATTAAGATCCAAATGGCTTCTATTGCTGCCTCAGCTGCAGCAATATTTCACTTTTGTTGTTTATTCGGCAACAGTATCTTGCTTGGAAGATTTCCAGCTCACTGTTCCGTTATTCAAACTATATAGTACCGCTATTACGACTTATAGTCATTTTTATCGGTTTAGGAAACTTGCAGCAGTGAACCCAGTCACTTCAAGTTCTCCTTCTCCATAGCTTAAGAAAGCATCCTTAGATCATCTAAGATACGTAAGGATTTTCTTAACATCAATCTAGTGATTATCACTTGGATTGGCCTGAATGTGACTCCATATGCTCAAAGCATATGAGACACTAGGTCGCGTATATTTATTTCAATGTACGAGTTCTCGGGGAGTTCCAAAAACCTTTAGATCTAACCCAGTAGATCTTTATTCCTAGAATAAAGGTTGTCTCTCCCAATAATTCTACGGAGAATTTTTCATGAAAGCCAAGCTTTCCCCGATTGTATTATAGGAATGTTATTTCCAAGAAATGATATATCATCATTATGTAGGACAATCATTATCAGTGCGCTCCCACTAACTTCTTTATATACACAAGAATCATTTTCGTTTTGAATTAAATCATATACCATTATGATTACATCAAAACGATATAGTTCCAAGAACGCAATGGTTATTCAATCCATAAATGGATTGAATAACCTGCAAACCTTGTTTGCTTGTTTTGGTACGATAAACCCGTCAGGATGTTGTAAACATCCTCCAAAAGGTTTCCGTTTAAGGAAAACGATTTTGACGTCCAGCTGCCATATTTCATAAATGAAACATGCAGCATTAGCAAGCATTATCCAAATGGATTTAACCATGGCAACGAGTAAAAGGTTTCGTCGTAATCGACACAATGTTGAAAATGATACCATTTTGCTACAAGCTAAGCTTAGCACATGGGTATGTTGCCATCCATGTATGTCTTCCTTGAAGACTTATATAGTACCAATAGGCACAATGCCTTCAGGTACATAAACCAGTGTCCAAACTTGGTTGGTATACATGGAATCCATTTCGGATTTATGGCACTTTGCCATAATAGGGAGTCGATACCTTGTATCACTTCCTCATACGTAGTCGGTTCGTATTCCTCAATAAGATTGACATCTACTTGAGGTGAGATCAGAAACTCATACCTCCCAGGTTATTTTCTGACTCTCTCCGACTTACGCGGTTCTTGTTTATTCGAAGATTATGGTACAGTTTCATCCTTGATGAACTGTTTGTGTTCCATTAGGACTCGGTGCCAGGAACAGTATTACTTCGATTTTCATCGAGGTTTACTTTCCTCCCACTTACCACTGCATATAGGTATTCCTCTTAGGAAAACCGCATGGTGAGCAACAATTACATTGTTCTCTCGTGAGTTGTATAAGTACTATACTTTGGTTATCCTAGGATAACCCACAATTAGGCACTTATCCAATTTGGGTTCTAATTTGGTATCATCCAAACATATGCCCAGCATGCCCAAATCTTCAGGAATGAGAAAACCCGATTTCTTTTTTGTTCATATCTAATATGAAATCTGTCTAACAGATTTTTATGGAACCTTATTCAAAATAAGTTTTACACTGTATAATGCATATCCCTATAAGGAAATGGTAGCTCAGAGTGACTCATGATTAACCTTATCATGTCCAACAAAATTCGGTTTCTCTGTTCGGACACACCGTCAAATTGAGGTGTTCCATGAGGAGTCCACATTGAAAGAATACTATACTCTTTCAAGTAATTGAGAAACTTATTGCTTAAGTATTTTCCACCACGGTCTAACCGTGACGGTATTATACTTTAGCCGATCTGTCTGTGTAACATCCCGCCTAGGCCAGGATGCTACCGGCAGGAGACAGGAAAACCCATCTCCATAAGCCTCTGATTCTAACGAAATTTCGACATGATGTATATAGAACATCATGCAACCTGGCTTATAGCCAGCACCATGAGACAACCTGTTATGCCACTCAAAACATATGCAAACATAATCAAGGCCTCAGGCCTGAACTCAATAAACAAAATGAAAATACTTGGCCTCCGGCCAGAACTCAAAATAAAACTATGCTATTACATTACTTATACATGTAAAATACAAATGACAATACAAAGATGAGGGCCGTGAG
The DNA here is from genome assembly GCA_019454045.1 of Zanthoxylum bungeanum. Classification (NCBI taxonomy): domain Eukaryota; kingdom Viridiplantae; phylum Streptophyta; class Magnoliopsida; order Sapindales; family Rutaceae; genus Zanthoxylum; species Zanthoxylum bungeanum. The sequence goes on from SKCR01030884.1 coordinate 83,911, forward strand.
GACCCATAACTCGACCCAGGACTCTCTTGACTGCAATTGAGGCGATCCATTGTCTTCAAAGTCTTCACTGAAAACATGCTGGCCAAGTATGTGAGCTACTGACCTGCAAAACTAACAAACTGTGGTGGTGTGAGTCATAATGACTTAGTAAGTAACCATGCTTATATCTTGAGCGTACTAACACATACATCATATAAGTTATGTTTCTGTATTAACTTAAGTTGTTTATAAAACCATTAAAGCATTTTCAAAGTTTGAATTAACCATATAACTCTTACCCGTTTAATATCAATATTACTTGCTACTAGTCTTTCTAACTATTTGTCAAAGCACAAACTGTTTTACCGGTCTTTCATCTGTCTACAAACATACTTTAGCTTCTCTTTGATATTTTCATTTACAAACATATTTCTTGATACTGATCATTTTATCTGATTAGTTATATACTTTAAATTTTGTTGATTGTTTTTAGTTTTGAACGTCTTAATATATATACACATCAAGTTTCTATATCACTATTAACCATGTCATGCTTTCACTATGCTACCTTGACATCTCAATACTTACTTGGTCACTTTTTTGATAGTCTAGATCGGACATTTACTATAATCATCTTTCATTCATTACATTGAAATATCATCAAATCGGAACTTTAAACTATTCTTTATATGAAACACTTATCATACTACCATAAACCATGCATGCATACACATATATATACGTAGTCATATTACCATACATTATCCCTCACAGGAAGTTACTCTTATACAACTCATACAGACATGGTATGAAAATAAATGTAACAACGCTATCATGCGTCACTATCAACTGTATGCGATCTCGAATGATTTTCTAGAATATATGATCTATATATCTATCTGGTGAATTTTACTCTACTCAATATGCCATGCCTTTAGGAACAATTACTTAAAAACCCTTTTCTGGAAAAATTTACATGTGAATGTACTAGTGCTATGATGCATCAACATCAACTATAAACATCTCAGAAGAATTACTAGAATATAAGATTCATATGATGACTTGTAAACTATACTCTACTTTAACATGCTATGCTTTTAGAAAATGCTCTGTGAAATCTTTCTGAAGATTCTCTTTTGAAAACTTTACTTGAAAACTGATTTATGCTTTAAAATTTTGAATCTCTTATAAAACTGTAATTTTAGGAAACTTTCTTTTCTAAAAGCTCTTTCTGAAAACTGTATCTGAAAACTGAAACCTTTCTCTGATTTCTGTGTCTCTGAAAACTATTTTCTGAAAATCTGCTATTTCGAAACTCATTTTTTGAAAAACTGATATCTGAGTGTCTGCTGAAAAACTGATGTATGGAGGCGTTACGTATTGTCGTCCCCCCATACGCCCTAGAGCCATATATGCAAACCTATGACATTGGGGCGTTACGTATCGCCATCCCCCAAAGCATGCCATATCTGCCCTGAAACTGGTGGTCTTGGGGCGTTACGTATCGCCGTCCCCCAAGCCACAACTAGAACTGGGGGTGCGGATCTATGCAACCACCCAAGCTCTGAACTGAAGATCAGGTACACGATCCTATGCCGCCATCATGTCTCAGAAACTAGGATCTAGGGGCGTTACGTATCGCCGTCCCCCTAGTCCTCTACATGTGCACATGTCTCTGTCCGTCAATTTCATCTCTGTATAAGTTACATACTGGGGTGAGTTTTTACCTCATGCCCCGAAAAACATAAAATCATATCCTGTATCACAAAACTGTAAAATATTTTCTGAAATGCATCTTCTTTCAAAAACATCTGAAACTTTTCTTTAAAACATTTTGAGTTTCAAATCATTCCTTACTTCAACTCGATTTCTGGAAATCTTAACACAATCATATGCAATGCATGTCTTATGCTTCTTTCTACTTTAGCCATGCTTTCTTATAATGTCATACATTTATATGCTTATGTTCATGCATACCTATAAACTAATGACATGTGAATCCTACTCTTTTCATGTTTTCATGCAGCGACCGAGTTCACTTAAATCATAAATTATACTAACATTGTTAACATATGCATTCTCACCTGATTGTTACACACAAGAAGTCATCTATTCATACTCAAGCTATTAGATTCTATCATTATAAAACATTCATTTGCAACTTACTAATGCCATTACTCGCACACTTCAATATTCATATAACACCATCTATATATATAAGTATATGTCAATTTATCATCGCATAATCTCACAAATGCCAAACCTATGTTTATACTTGATCAAATGCTTGTATACTTATATGAACAATCATACTTTACCATTATCAATTACATAACTTACATACCACACTTCACATCCATACACTATAAACATTGCCAAATAAACTTTTCATACCTCATCATATCATACTGTTACCTAAACTTGTATTCGTATTCAATAATCGAGTTTACTTAGCTAACTTCTGCAATATGTTTATTATGTGTTATTACTCCAATCTCTATATTTCATGCTTACACATATACATATCTACTAGTCTTTCTAGCATTCTCGCATTTCCCCATAGCATATTTTATTACGAATATATTTACAATTAATTCATTTATAACATTAATCTCAATCCATATGGTGTAGTTTTCTACAACCCCCATACCCAAGTATACTAATACTATACACAAAAGCAATCATTTCATTCATTCATGGCATGAGTTACTTACCTGGCTTGGCGGACACTCATAATCCCGGTCCGATCTGTCAAAACAAATAACGACACATGTCAGAACCGCTATTTGCGGAACTTTCTACTCATCTATATAAAATTCCGGATTTTCCCAGAATACACGAATCCTCACCGACTCTACGGTTTAAGCTTCATTACTCTAATATGTCTTTCTATACCATTATGAACTAACTAAATAGCTCATATTCTCATATTACACGTTTGTGGAAAGACTTGCGGAAAAGTTTCCGCAAACTCTACGGAAGGGTCTCGAACCCTCCGAACTTATCCAAAATTACTTAATTACCCTCGCAATACTATAATTATATCATAATCAGAATTACGATCATCTATCCTCGGTCGCGCGAGAAACTCCGTTTTACCGGAAACTCGCTAATCCTACCGGATCGGTCAAATCTAATCCGTTCTCACCTGAATTCTACGACAAGCATCAATTTAACATATTATATCATATCCAATTCAATTCATGCTAATTCGCTACACTACGGAACTACTGGAAACATCCGAATATAAAATTGTAAACTTTAAAATGACTTATTTTAAACGGAGAGTCGTACAAAAATTCCGAGGGCATATTCGAACTCCCAACGGCCATACGAACGCGCTAGTGTCGACGGAATTCCGTTCTGAGCTACTGTTCATCGTGGGTTTACTGTTCACCGCCGCTTTCTTCCTTGTTTCACGTGCAACCGGCCGCTGATCAGCGAAATCGATTCCGCATACTCGTAGTACTCTCTGAGGGCTTCGATTTGGTAGGTGGCTCAGGTCGTGGTTCGAAGTGACGAGCCGGGATCAGGAAAAATGAACTCGCGCATCTCCTTGTTGTTTTCACCGTCGCTGGTGGCTGCCGAAGTAATCGTCGGCCATCACTAGACTCGCCATCGCCGGACGAAGCTAGCGCCACTGGTGCGCCGCCGAGCAGTCGCCGGAATCTCACCGGCGTCATCTCCCCTCTCCTCACGCGTTTTGCTCTCTACTTCTTTTTTTTTTTGTATTAGCTTACAATTAATAATAATAATAATAATAAAAAATATCATAAATCCAGAAATTACTAAAATGCCCCCACTAGGAAGGGTATTTTCGAAAATCACCACTTTTGAAGCCCTTATGATGTGATTCTTAAAATGTATTCAACACGAAAGTTGTTCGTCTCGGAAAAACGAGTCTGATGGTTTAAGAATAAACTCGATCGGAGGTCGTTTTCTAATTTCATGACCAAAACTGTAAACTTTACTCGTATATTAAATATCGCGTAACTGATTCTTGAGACGACGAGTCTTTCGACGCAACAATTCTCCACTTTATAATATTCTGACTCATATGACATCGCTTGAACTCTTATTTTTCATTATCATCATGCTTCGAGACTAAAACGTCAGTGCGGGAATCTTCTAGAACAGTCCCGAAAATCTGGGATGTTACAGTCTATCTACTTCGTGTCGAAACTCTTTGAATTTATCAAAAGTTTCTGATTCGTGTTTCAAAAGAAACACATAACCATAACGCGATGCCACATCCGTAAAGGTTACAAAGTGTTCATATCCACCTCTAGCCTAGCTAGATATGGGCCCACTTACGTCACTATGAACGGAGGCTAACAGATCAGTGGTAGTTACACTTTTACCAAGTAAAATGTGTTTTAGGCACTTTGCCTAATAAACTAGATTCGTAGACATCATTTGAATAGAATCAAATCTGTCATAGTATCCACTCTTCGAAAGTGTGGATATACGAGTCTTGTTAATTATGTCCCAGACAACAATGCCACAAATGAGTCTCATCTGATTAGTTCAGTTTAAGCTATTTGTTTGTCATGTTATATCTTTGAGATTTATTTATATTCAAAATATAAATACTGTTATTCACATCTAATGTGTTTATCTCAATATCATCTTTATAAAATAAAACACTTTAGTGTTCTAGAATATAAAGGTATACCCGCAACGAGTTATACTCTGATATAGAGATAATGTTTCTAGTCAAACTAGTTACATTTTAACAGTTTCCTAATTTAAGTACACACCCGAAGCGTAGTTCCTAAATTTAGGATTCTACGATTAAAACAGCGACTCTCGTCCCGTTTCCGATTTACAGATTAATCTCGATTGAAGTCAGTATCCTGCTAATCAGCAGATTCTGCACATTAGTACATATTTATGTACAATACTTAGTATCAAAATCCAATTTTGAAACTAATAGCGAACATGTTTATGACAAACATACTTGAAGTCGGAGCCTTGCCCCGCCTTCACTTCCTTCATGTATGCCTTGTCCATACGGCAGTCACGCATCCAGTGACCCCGTTTGCCACAGTTTAGGCAGACATCTTGGGATATGTCATTTGTCTTCCTAGAAAACTGTGATGATTTTGCCTTTGCCCCTTTAGAAGCTCTGGCTTTGCCTCCTAGAGCATAGCCATCAACTCTCTAAGAGTTTTCTCTTGGTTCACAATGAACTTGCCCCAGCTTTCGGGTAGAGACTATAAGATCAAATCTTTGGTAGTCTCGGCCACGTAGGTAATGCCCAACTAACCTAGCTGATCGATGTCAGCAATCATCTGCGACACCTAGTGCTCGAAAGATGTACCCTCTGACATACACGAGCTAAAGAGCTTCTTATGCAATTTGTACTTCTAAGATCTAAGAATAGATCTATGAAGATCATTTAATTTCAACATCAAGGTACAAGGATCTAATCTTTAATTTTGATGACGAAATTAAAGTGTCATTGCATTAAGCATAAAGGATTGAGCACTAAAGTTATCATTACATGAATATTCCAAATATCATGTTCTAATATTTGCTCAACTTCGAGCTTAGGCCCAAGAGGTTGCTCTATCAAATAGAGTAACTTCTCAGTTCCCAGGACTATCCTGAGGTTTTATTCCCAATTTGAAAATTAAAGCTGTTTAAAGACATTTTCACCCAGGATTATGTTTTAAACGCTAATCTTTCACTTATTCTTGATTTCTATAGTCCAACAATCCAATCAACGATTTCAGGTACTATTAAATATAATGATTACTATAGTCTAACTATATAATCAACTATAATTTGATTGGTTAAATTCAAATATATTTATTACTATAATCTAATTATATAATCAACTGTTATTTGAAATAGTTTGAATACAGTCCAACTGTTTTAATTAAAACAACGATATTAGTCCAACTAATATTTATTTAAGTATTGACGAAAAATTGAAATGAGCGCTTATTGGTAAGTATCTAAACGAAATTGCAAATTTAATACTTGCCTCCCACTATTTTTCGGCGAGCCTCTAACCCTCTGTTGAGTACTCGGGAAACCTTGTTTCCTAGTGGGCTAGGATCCCGTTAAATAACACACAATCTTGACTTTGGCCAACAAATTGTATGATAATTAACTAGGTAGATCTCTAAGATCAATTGGATCTCATCCAATTCCTAGATCCAGTAGGTGGACATCCAAGTCCGAAACATATATTTTATATATGCCAATATATCCAATATATTCCCTAACATTTTTCCTCTGAATCAACTAAGCATTGGCTTTGGCACAACAAACTTAATGATTCCAGTTAAGCGGGACCTATTGACCTTGGAAAGCTTCGTAATCGATGTCAATGGACAAGAAGTGATCTTGAATTTGGCCAAAAAATCACAACTTGGACAAGACATACGATATGGAACAAAGCCTTCATGATTCAAACACATCCGCGATGGACAAAGGTCTTGACTTTGGTGATGAACGGTAAATCTATCACTATTTCCCACTCATTTAACCTAATATTTTATATAGTTTCTTGAGTTTTGTGAACGTTTTGATGTATTTTGTGTTATTTTGTAGATAAATAAAGTTTCAAGACATTCTGGAGGTGATTTGGGCCAAAACAATGAAAATTGGACAAAAAAGGCATTTTGGTAATTTCCCGCATCACGACGCCAAGACCTTCAGCGTCGCGACGCCTAACGTGTGCCGAACAGTGCTAACGTGTGCCGGGTCCACGTGTCAGAATCTGAGAAAAGTTTGACTTTGCTAACGTGCGTCGCGCCACGTGTCACTATCACAGCCGATCTGATAACGTGCGCTGTGCCACGTGTCATCATCCTACGGTGCCGACAGTCATCATCGCCACGTGTGCCACGTGTCACTCCACGTCATCAGCCACATCACCAGGTTGACCGAGTCAAACTGCCACCTCACCGCCACGTCATCATCAGCCAATCAGGAAGTGCCACGTGTCGCAATCCTACGGTGCCGACAGTCCCTTTCCCACGTGTCGCCACGTCACCGCCACGTCAGCATCAATTATAAGCTATCTAATCCTTATCTGACACGTGGCGGATAAGAATCTAGCCGACCAATTAGAAGCCGCCACGTGTCACAATAATTGAAGCCCAACCACTCGCCACGTGTCACCTTATCCAGAATCTACAACCGACGAACCAGAGCGTGCCACGTCGACAGAATCTGGCGTAGCGACGCCTAAGGCCTCAGCGTCGCGACGCTGGAAGCCTATCCGCGCCTATAAATAGAGCTTCAAATTTTAGTTTTGGATGCATTACTTTCTCTCATCTCTTTGATATAAAGAGAGAGTTTCTCTCTCTAGTTTCTTTTAGTTTTTTAGTTTTTTTTTTTAGTTTTTTTAGTTTTGTAAATAATTTTAATTACGTTTTGTAAATATAGTAATTTACTTTTCCTTTTTACTTTTTACAGTTTTTACTATTTACCATGAGGAGGTAACTTCCCCAGCTAGGGTGAAAGGTAATTCTTTTATTGTTACTATTTAGATTAATCTCCCTTAAAAATAATATATTCACTATTTAAAATATTGACTTAAAAAGGATACCGCCAGATTGGTCGGTTGGTAATTCATTTTAATCTGGTTTAAACCTGACTAATAAAGGATACCGCCAGATTGGTCGGTTGGTAATATTATCACAAGTTTATATATTATTTTATGAGAGATATCTAAATTAGTAAATAGTAAAAGTAATTCCTTTTACCTTAGCATTTTATTTTATTTTATTTTACTTTTCAGCTTTTACTTTATGTCTTTTACTTTTCAGTATTTTTACTTTATGTCTTTTACTTTTAGGTTTTTACTAGCCCTCGTTATGTGTTAGTTATCTAGGGTTGTGATGAATTCTAATATCACCGGTTTATAAGGGGTTATTTTATAGTTTGGGTAATTTAAAGGTTTACTTATTAAGTCTTAAGCTTAATGCTTCTTGTTGTCTGATCACCAATAAGATTGATGTGGTAAATCTAAAATGAACTAGACATAGGGATTTTAGGTTTCAGCCTTAGACTTAATAGCCCACGATCTTCCTTGAGGATAGATAACCATTTAATAGATTTCCTTACAGGATAGACATATACCTGTCGGGCGGGGGTAGCCATAATTGGAACTTAAACTTAATGAATCCAGATAATTTAGTTGACATAGACATATGGTTCAATTGGGTTAAACTAGGTATTTGCGTCTGACCATCGACAGAGGCTTTTGCATAATTTAGTGTTCCAGGTTAGTAAATTGATTTATTACACAAACATAAAATAATCACTTCATCTTTTAAAAGATATTAGAAGGATTCACAACCCTAGATCTTTGTGTCTTTTTTTATTTTCTTTAGTATTTTCTTTTGTATTTTTATTTATTTATTTATTTAGCAAAACTACAATCAACCAAATCAGTCAAGCAATCATTCTCTTCTCCCTCAATTAGATATCTGTAAATAAATAGATTCTATAATTAATAACAACAGTAGGAATTAAGTCCTCGTGGGATCGATATTTTTATACTACTTGAACGATACGTGCTCTTGCGTTATACGTGTGTGTTTACGCCGGTCAAGTTTTTTGCGCCGTTACCGGGGACTTATTTTTCTTAAGTTACTAATTTTGAAGCTATCTAATTTACTTGTATCTAATTTTCTTTATTTTTATCTGTAATTTCTATTTCTTTCTTTTATTTTCAGGTGATTGAAAAAATGGAACATTATTGGGAGATTGAAAGATTACGAGCCTTACAAGAAGATACACCCCACATCTGGGAGCAACAGTCCAGTTTTCTGAGGCCTGTTGTCCAGCCCAACAATTATCACTGGATGCCAGAACCAAGCAATACAACATTTTCTCAACAGAACGCAATGGGGAGATGTGATATATGTAATGGTAACCACCCTAGAGATTATTACAAATACAACTACCATACAGGGTGGCAGAGTTATCAAGATCCTTCTTGGTATGACAAGCCATCACATTTCACAGAACCACATTTTCCATCTTATCCACCATCTACCTATGATCTTCATCAACAACCAGAACCATCAGAGGAAGATCAATTGCTAAACATGCTCGAATATATGTTCAAGAAATGAAAAGAAAAGTTGGATACAACGCTTGAAACAAGCCATAATCAATTTGAAAGTATTCAGAGACAATCAGAATTCATTCAGAGGATGACAGATCAAATGAGACAATTCACAGAAAAGCACAACTACATACCTCAAGAACCAGTTTCAGATGACACTGATAAAGCCTTTGAGTACCAATCATTTCACAATGACACTTCAACAGAGGAGGAGGCTGAGCAGTATCAACAACCAGAGGTATCAGTTCAGGAGCCCAAACCGGCAAAGTCTCAATTTGACTTTATTATTCAGATTCTGACGAGGATGAAGTTGATCTATTTGTACCAACTGCACCAACAACGGAGGATCAAACTTTCAATCCTCAAAATGAAGATCTTGGAGCATGCTTTACCATGATGTTTGAAGAAGATCTATCTGAACCATCCATTCCAGTCGTATCAGAAGATGAAAACTTAATGTCTGAAACATCTTTACATCCTCAGGCAGATACTTATGGAGCATGCATGACAGATGAAGAGCTGAATACGGAAATTTTAAAATACATCTGTGAAGAAAATGTGGAGCAAGAAACAGAGCAAATGGAGGAGCAAATGTCTGACCTTAATAAAGATCCAGAGCATTCAGGAGAAACACCGATGTTTTGGGGAGTACAAATCAAAGATATCGCCCAAAAGCTTGACATAATGGAACTCTCATTCCAAGTCAAGCACCATACGAGACCTCCTGATTTTCTTTCTTTCTTTGCAGGAACCACTGGAACAACAATGAACAAAAAGGTGGCACAAGCACTGAATGGGACAAAACTCTTTTTGCCACTTTACCGTTGGAAGAGACCTTTCAAAATCAACGCTCACGGGATTGTCCTTAATCGGACATCCAAAACGACGCTGAAACCTCCTTGACAGATAGATTTCAGTCACGTCTGGCTGAAGACGAAAAATTTAGCGCTAGCAGGGAGGCAACCCATGCAATTTGTTGTAATTTCTGTTTTCATATTTTGTGTATACATGTTGTAGAGTTTTTAATTTTGTGTGTTATTTTTGTAGGGAAAAGCACAAACGAAGCATTTTAAGACAGAAGGAATGGTGTTTGGCAATCACAAAGATGAGAAACAAATCATTAGCGATGACTGAGTAAAGAATTAATTCTTGAGACGCATCCTAATGAATTTATACTAAGCGAGTGGCATATTGCGTACACAATTCCGTTGCCTTAATTATTGCTTTGATTTTCTTTTCTGTTGTAATTATCTTTATTTTCGTAGACAGGATCCAGACTTTTTGACCTTTCACGATTTTATTTTGTTGTTTAGCTAAACAAGCTTCCTATGGAAGATACTAGTGCTATTATTACTCACCCTTTTCAGGTACTATAAATTCAGCCTGTCATTGCAATTTTGAAGGCATCCAGAGTTGAGAAAGGAATACATAAAAAAATGGAAGCCACTTCGAGAAGACGAGTTGAAAACATCTGTGTGTTTTGCGGTAGTAGTGTTGGTGTTAAGCCATAATACGTAGAAGCAGCACAGGAATTGGGTCGAGTCTTACCTGCAAGGAATATGCACTTAATATATGGCGGAGGCAATCTTGGACTAATGGGGATAGTTTCAAAGGCTGTACAGGAAGGAGGCAGTCGCGTTTTGGGAATCATCCCAAAACCCTTGGCAGAGGAAAATCTTATTGAACCATCAAACGGAGAGGAACTGATCGTGCTAGGTATGTCTGAACGACTGGTAGAAATGATTAACCGTGTTGATGCTTTTATTGCTTTGCCAGGTGGCTTGGGTACATTGGAGGAAATTTTTATAGTGCTATCTTGGGCGAACCTGAACATACACCAGAAACCGCTTGGACTGCTCAACATTGATGGATTTTATGATTTTCTTTGTGTGTTTCTTGATGATGCCCAGAGAAATGGGTTCGTGTCAAAACCTTTGAAAGAACTCCTCTTTACTGCCAGAACTGCTCCAGATCTAATAGACCAACTCTTAGCCTATGAACCACAAGTTGACCCTATCATTTCAAAGATAAATTGGTCCGAGGACGATCGTGGTAAGAGGCGTCGGATTAATCTGGTTCTTAACCTTTAATTTTTCGTAGATTTTCAGCTAACCAAGTACGACCTTCTTAACTCTTCTTCTATTGTATAAGACATTGGGGACAATGTCTCATTTAGGTTTGGGGGAGAGAATTAGTTGATCAGTACCTTGTTCTTAGTTATGTGTTGTTTCTTTTTTTAGTTCAAAATTTTTAGAAATATACAAAAAAATTTGAACATTTTTCAAAAATTACAAAAATATTTTGCGTTTTTGTGTTTTTATTTTGACTAAAAGGGTGAAATTGGTAAAAGATAGCCGAGTAAGGAGTTTCCACTCCTGAGACGTATCTCAAGCCTATTTTCTAAATAAGTTAATTTTTGTTTATTTCCTTTTAAATTATTTAATTTGTAAATTCTCCATAAAACGGACTAAAATGGATCTTCATATGTTCAGTTAGCAGATATTATCAACATATATAGTAACATACGGACATGAGCTAAAATTGAAAAGTTTGTAATATTCAGTGCTCTAGTTTAATTGGAGGAAACATCTCAAAAAGCAATGGAGTCAAAAAAATAAATAAATAAATCTGAGATCCGAGTTATTAAGTCTGTAAGGGTGTTTTAACACTTAGTGCCCTAAAACCAACTGGCTTGGGAGTCACTGGCCCAAAGCTCGCTACATGGATCAAAGATGCTGCAAAAATATATATATCTGAAGTGTGAGTAATTAAGTCTGTAGGGGTGTCTTAACACCTGGTTCCCTAAAGCCAACTGGTTTGGGAGCCACCGACCCAAAGCTCGCTACATAGATGGAAGATATTGTATGTAAATAAAAAATAGAGAAAAATCAAAGAAAAAATCAGAAAAATCAGAAAAATTATTCCATTGCTACCAAAAGGTGTGAAATCTGATAGAACTTTAGGACAAAAATATTACTCTCTTATCAACTGCACTTATGACTGTTGTGGGCAAAAATGAGTTGTTTAATATTTTGTTGGCTGTGTATATGAAAAATGGTAAAAATAATCGGAGAATTTACTTATTCAGTAATTTAGAAAGAAACAAAACAACTAGTAACTTAGAGTAGAAGTTTCACCTGATTAGTCACTAACATCTTTATTCTCTTTTCGCTTGTCTTTTTGCTTTTGTGTGCATTAGTTTCACTATCTTTTTACTTTTGTAAAATATTTATGGGTATCATTGCCGTAAACCCTCACGAGATTACAACTCGTCCACTAGGGACACCTAGGGGTTTAAAGGCTTGTTGCATACGCTAAATGCAACCGTGATCCCTACGAAAGTGGAATAGTTAAATTTTATTATGTTATTTTATTTTATGTTTTGCTCGAGGACTAGCAAAATGTTAGGTTTGGGGGTGTGATGAGCGGTAAATCTATCACTATTTCCCACTCATTTAACCTAATATTTTGTATAGTTTCTTGAGTTTTGTGAACGTTTTGATGTATTTTGTGTTATTTTGTAGATAAATAAAGTTTCAGGACATTCTGGAGGTGATTTGGGCCAAAACAATGAAAATTGGACGAAAATGGCATTTTGGTAATTTCCCGCGTCGCGACGCCAAGACCTTCAGCGTCGCAACGCCTAACGTGCGCCGAACAGTGTTAACGTGCGCCGGGTCCATGTGTCAGAATCTGAGAAAAGTTTGACTTTGCTAACGTGCGCCACGCCACGTGTCACTATCACAGCCGATCTGATAACGTGCGCCGTGCCACGTGTCATCATCCTACGGAGCCGACAGTCATCATCACCACGTGTGCCACGTGTCACTCCACGTCATCAGCCACATCACCAGGTTGACCGAGTCAAACTGCCACCTCACCGCCACGTCATCATCAGCCAATCAGGAAGTGCCACGTGTCGCAATCCTACGGTGCCGACAGTCCATTTCCCACGTGTCGCCACGTCACCGCCACGTCAACATCAATTATTGGCTATCTAATCCTTATCTGACACGTGGCGGATAAGAATCTAGCCGACCAATCAGAAGCCGCCACATGTCACAATAATTGAAGCCCAACCACTCGCCACATGTCACCTTATCCAGAATCTGCAACCGACGAACCAGAGCGTGCCACGTCGACAGAATCTGGCGTAGCGACGCCTAAGGCCTCAGCGTCGCGACGCTGGAAGCCTATACGTGCCTATAAATAGAGCTTCAAATTTCAGTTTTAGATGCACCACTCTCTCACATCTCTTTGATATAAAGAGAGAGTTTCTCTCTCTAGTTTCTTTTAGTTTTTTAGTTTTTTTTTTTAGTTTCTTTTAGTTTTGTAAATAATTTTAATTACGTTTTGTAAATATAGTAATTTAATTTTCCTTTTTACTTTTTACAGTTTTTACTATTTACCATGAGGAGATAACTTCCCTAGCTATGGTGAAAGGTAATTCTTTTACTGTTAATATTTAGATTAATCTCCGTTAAAAATAATATATTCACTATTTAAAATATTGACTTAAAAAGGATACCGCCAGATTGGTCGGTTGGTAATTCATTTTAATCTGGTTTAAACCTGACTAATAAAGGATACCGTCAGATTGGTCGGTTGGTAATATTATCACAAGTTTATATATTATTTTATGGGAGATATCTAAAATAGTAAATAGTAAAATTAATTCCTTTTACCTTAGCATTTTATTTTATTTTATTTTACTTTTCAGCTTTTACTTTATGTCTTTTACTTTTCAGTATTTTTACTTTATGTCTTTTACTTTTAAGTTTTTACTAGCCCTAGTTATATGTTAGTTATCTAGGGTTGTGATGAATTCTAATATCACCGGTTTATAAGGGGTTATTTTATAGTTTGGGTAATTTAAAGGTTTTCTTATTAAGTCTTAAGCTTAATGCTTCTTGTTGTCTGATCACCAATAAGATTGATATGGTAAATCTAAAATGAACTAGACATAGGGATTTTAGGTTTTAGCCTTAGACTTAATAGCCCACGATCTTCCTTGAGGATATATAACCTTTTAATAGATTTCCTTACAGAATAGACATATACCTGTCGGGCGGGGGTAGCCATAATTGGAACTTAAACTTAATGAATCCAGATAATTTGGTTGACATAGACATATGGTTCAATTGGGTTAAACTGGGTATTTGCGTCTGACCATCGACAGAGGCTTTTGCATAATTTAGTGCTCCATGTTAGTAAACTGATTTATTACACAAACATAAAATAATCACTTCATCTTTTAAAAGATATTAGAAGGATTCACAACCCTAGATCTCTGTGTCTTTTGTTATTTTCTTTAGTATTTTCTTTTGTCTTTTTATTTATTTATTTATTTAGCAAAACTACAATCAACCAAATCAATCAAGCAATCATTCTCTTCTCCCTCAATTAGATATCTGTAAATAAATAGATTCAATAATTAATAACAACAGTAGGAATTAAGTCCTCGTGGGATCGATATTTTTATACTACTTGAACGATACGTGCGCTTGCGTTATACGTGTGTGTTTACGCCGGTCATTTGGCCAACAAACCAGTGCCAATCTTGGATCTTGAGAATGAATCATTCAATGGAAGGAAAACGCTTAATATATGTTGAGGGTTTTTCGCGTAATTGGCAACCAATTAATTATCTTTGTTAAGGTCTCATCATACACCCTTAAACATGCATTCTAAAAAGGCGCGTAAATAAATTAATAATGATATGCAGATGGATATTTAAAACATTGTTCCTAGAACAAATCTCTCCATTTCCTCTCTCCCGCTAGCACATTACTTACTTCTACCATATTACATAACACTTCTAAATAAACCTCATTTACATTGAGGGGAATGGGTGAGAAGAGAAATACAAAGAGTCAAAAGATAATAAGCTGGACACGTAGGTCCAATTTAATAAATTCTAAATTTATTACAAAAATTTCCAAAATTGCCCTCACCCATCTAATATCCATCTGATATGCATTATTCATACATCAAATCCATGTATTCACACAAAGCATGTTATCAATCAATCTAATCCAATTAATTAATCTGAAATTAATGACCATCCAATGTTCAAAAAACGATTTGATTTTGCGCGAGTCAAACTCGTTTTAAGAATAAGTACTCAAAGTACGAAGTCTCGAATTATATTAAACTACAACATTAAATCCAATTTAATTTGTATTCAATACTAATTCTTTATTTAATTCCAAATTAAAGAATTACACATTATTAATAAGCCTTTACGACTTAGATTCTAAATCTAATCATTACGGGTCTCAAAGCCTAATTAACATCCAATGTCAATTTAATTAAAGTCCAATGGGCTTTCAATTAATTTCTTAAGGCATGGACTTTGGTCAATATGGGTCAAACCCAAATACCAAAGCCCATTTAAGGAATCACTCTTATTTGCCAAGAAACCAATTTAGGCCCATTAGGCCCAATTAAAATTAAAGGTTCATTTAATTATATTTGGACTTTATGGATATGGTTTTGGGCCCAATTGGATCCAACCAATTAACCTAAACCATACTTGGCCCAACCAAGCCCATTAAGCTCAAATACAACTTTATAAGCCCAATTCCAAATTAAGCCCAATTAATTTAATTACAATATTCCAAATTTCACAATTAAATTAATCACAGTGTATAGCCATGATTAATTAACCAAATTAACATTTCCAAAATACTAATTTATATAATTAATCATGCTTATTATCATCAACACATGTCCAACACAATTGAATAAAAAAAACAATTCATTTTCCATGCTTCTAATTCATGGCAATTAGGGGTTTTTGTTCAATTCCGATTTCAATCCAATTGAATCTCAAATCAACATTTCCCAAGTCATTCAAACTCATCCAATGATTCAAAAAAAAAAATCACCATGACATTAGGGTAACACAACATTCGGCCAAGCCTTAAATTTGGGGAAAAATTCATCCAATTCAATTTTCATCAAATTGATCATGCATAACACTATGTTATCACCATTCATGCATACTAAAATAATCAATTTCATCCAAACATGCTCAAATCAATTTTACCCAACTTTTTTACCCTAAATCAATTTCATGCTTAAATAAGGCTCTTGATACCATTGTTGGGTTTCTACCATAGTCCCAAGATCATTCAAGCAATGAAAATAAGTGAATACAACAAAGAAGTATGGCGGAATCATACTTATATTGATCAGCTTTTGCGATGCGAGGAACAATAAAATTTTCTTCAAGCTTTGAAACTCTCGGCAATCCTCTATTTTGTGCTCCTTTGTCTTTCGGTCAAGCCCTCCATGGATGATCTACAAGCTCCAAGCTTTTTCAATGATTCCATGCTCAAGAGCATTAATTGCTCTCAACCACCTCCATCACCAAAAATGTGACAAGACACACACATCACAAAAAGTGGATGTGACATGTGAGTGACTTGCGATGTGACGCTTGATATGACTTGTGGGCCGCACTTGAATTTGAAATGCGAGTTGGCCCGCAAACACTCCCGGGCTCGGGTTCGCTAATTCCGAATTAACGAATTTTCCGTTGCGACATAATTAAATCAAATTTAATTAAATAATTATGCCTAGCAAAATTACTATTCACGTCGCTAGCGAATTAATTCTAAATTAACTCGTTCGTCCGAATTAAAATCTAATTTTAATTCCGCGTCGAAATCTAATTTCGTTTAATATATCGAATATATTATTTTATAGATTAATTCCAAATTAATCGTTCTCTCTCTTTAAATAATATTTTATCCCAGATAAAATATCTCCGTAATTAATCCTAGATTAATTTTCTCTCTCTTATAATTAATCCCAGATTAATTATGTCCAAGTAATACATCATCGGTGAATCTTCGGGAAGCAACCCATGAGATCCCTGGATATGTTGGCAGTAAATCCGGTCGTCGGACTATCCAAATACGTACGTACCCAGTACTACGTTTTTACCGATTTACAAGACATGGTTGGCTTCTAGCAAAACACCATGCCTACCCAATTCTCCAGAAATATTCTTAAAGGAATATATAATCTATATCAGGCGTAGTATACGTAGTATTACGTATAGCGATCCAATATCTGATGTCACATGCTAGGCCTGGGGCTGGAATTGTGTCTTCCCCGTACGAAGTACATATCGGATCTCTGGTAACTAGTCTCTATAATCGGATAAACATGACCTAGTAATAATATCCCGATAGCTGCAGCATATAAGAGCACCAGTTCCGTATCCTACGTGATCATCATCTCCACTATGACTAGAGTGATATTTCCATCTTGACATCACACCCAATACACTACGATTCTCAATATACCCAGAAGAGGCGTACACAGAACCGGTTAAAGCCCTGGACGACCAAAACCAAAGTATATTGATGGTCACAAGTATTAGCGGTGCAAGTCTCAGGTTAAGACCAAATACACCTACCCTGATTCGGACTTCCATAGACACATAGTCATACTACCAATGGAATTCCGAGGGGTCTATCCAGAGCGAAGCTGTTTCTGTACCATCGGTAAACACAACCTCCTATTACACTTGCATGAGTATCCAATACCCAAATATATGAGAACTCTGTCGTTATGCTCCCATAACACGCACAAGTGCAATACTAGTCTATTCTGTATTATCGATGTCCAATCTCGATAATACTCCGACTAGAGATGTTTTAATGATTAAACCTTCATGGATTGATACTGTCTCATATCTTATCAATCCGGAACTAATCATATGGACTTTTATCATTTATATATCCCGGTAATCTAATTACAAATTATAAAGGAGCAATTTCCTTTGTCACATAGTTAATTTGTACAACAACACCATGTTCTGTACAAATAGTGATGCTATAGGTCATAATTGTCCAACACTATCGTAGGCTATCCGAGTTGTGCTTAGGAATCATAGATTACACCGTCAAGTTTCCAAGACGCACATCTCATGTCGACATGTCTATGATTCTTTACAATTAATCAGAAACCATTTCTAATACATGCTATCCACCCTATGTGATCAACTTTGACAAAGTATTAAGAATCATGACTTACTCACATGGATATCTAAACCCCTTATGGTACACATACGGTCTGACGAATCTTATCTTGATATGCACTTGATTCACGAGTGCATCGGTCCACACCCAAAGAATATATAATGGTCAGATCATGAAAGATATCTGACATATATGGAATCAAAGTGTGGAGGATCACACACTAAATCAATGATATCCTATAGTTAAAGGATAACATATGCTACTCGACTCGAGGAGATTCCTATTGACGGTAGTGTGTACTTCCAACTATCAGGAATCACCTCTAAGTCATTCAATTTTTGCTCCAATGAATACCCACATGTCTATACGAGCTTCCGAAGCTCATGGTACATCGAGTTAAACCATTGTAACTCCAATTCCAACATACGACATGCAATAGTTTTTTAGGTTATAGGAATTCGATCGTATTTCAAAACCAACGACTATGAATATTTACTTTAAGAATAGTTTATAATAGTAATATTATCCCAATATCGGACTATCCAGTGTCCAGTATTACTACATGACTATTCTAAGGTCGATTTGATTTTCAGCATATTTATATATATCAATCTAATATGCATAATGACATTACCATTAATAAGGTTTAAAATGAAAATGTAGTTATTTTATTAATAAATAATAAAATATAATTTATAATACATTATTCGGATTGGCGCTCCAAGCACCTATTCCAACACCATTTTTGTTGGCAATATCCGTAACAAAATAATTTCAACTGAGTTGTAATGAGTCTTGAAGATCTCAGAGTAATTGGACTGGTATTTGGCAGACTGTGCGTGAAGGAATCAGATATGTGTCAGTGCTGCATTCGTGTTTGCGTTCGAACGAGTGGTGTTAGTGTCACGTTCGTATTTGGGTTCGAACGAAACTTGGCAGAAGGTTCTCGTGCGTAGTGCGTTCATCTTCCCGTTCACACGAAACCTTATAACAAGTTTGCTTTCGTGGTGCGTTCGATACAACGTTCGAATGAGTTTGCGGAATAACACGCGTTCGACACGCGTTCTTGTTGCGTTCGAACGCCCATGCGTAAATAGGTTATTTTGGACGTGTTTTTAAGCCTGTTTTGCACAATGAAACCCTAGCTTTTGCCTTACCTATATAAACAATCATAACCCCATTTCCTAAGCCTTCAGAGTTCTCAATGAGGAAATTGGTAGTCGGAGTTCCGGCTTTTGCGTGTTGCAGGGTTGATCCGCTTGGAGACTTCAGAAGTTTTGAAGATTATCACTTGGTGCGGGCTCGAGAAGTTCTTCGGGTTATTACAGTCTAGAGGTATTAGAGTCAGCGGAGTTACTGCCATAGGTCTTTATACCATCACTGTAAGTTTTCTCATTATAGTGGATTCTGGCTGGTAGCCTAGATACCCGGAGTGGTATTTTACTCGCACGAGTTTTCTACTTCGTTAACAAACTTACTTGTGTTGATTTTGTTCATGCTTTTGTTTATTTGCTTTATTTCATAATTGCATAGACTTAAGGGTGCTTGCTGGTAATCCATAAATACAATAATTAAGACTTGTCTTAGTTTATTGTGTTTAATTCCGCATAAGATCAGAACCTTAGACAAATTCGAATTTTCGTTGACTTTTTTCTAATATTTTGAAAATATTAACAAATAATACATGAATTTAAGGATAATTTTTTCAAAGCCCAGTTTATTTACCAACTCTATGTATAAGTGAGTGTACATTTTTATGTGCATATATTATACTATTGAATGAAATGGCAAAGGAAATGATTTCCGGTCGCTAAGAATCTAAATGCATCGAGATTTATATGATTTCATGAAGGAATTCGCTTGATGAGAGCAGCAATCTTGGTTTCGAAAAGATCAGTTAGATCAATAACATATCTAAAATATTGATTCAATAATGATAAAATTTTATTTTCATAAAATTAATAGATATTATTTATTTTAATTAAAATTGAATTGAGTATCAATTAATTGAGTTCAGAGTTGATTTTTTTGCCAAATTAATTTCCTAGGCTAATTATTTTATAGGTGAATGATTTAAAAAAATTATTTGTACATGACACTTTATGTCCACTAGGTTATTATTAACTAGTGTAATAGATGGGGTTATTTGGATACAAAATGATATGTGAACAAAATGAGGATAAAAGGAGAACTAAATTTTTGTCTTTTATATATTTAAAAATAATAATTTAAAAATGAAATTATTAAATTATAATTTATAAATATACAAAAAAAATTAATAAAAAAAATCAATATAACATAATTATTAAATTAAATATATTGTAGATATCAAGATATGTGGAAATACAACGAAGTATAAATATTGTTTAAATACGTTGTAAATATCGAGATTCGTGGAAATACAACATACCATAAATATTGATTTAATTTAATGTATTATGAAAATTTAATATATATTATAAATATAAATTAAAATAGAGATTTAAATATAATTTTATCATCTAATCTTGTGATGTTACGTGATAATATTAGAGGAGATCGGAGAAAAAAATATATATGCAATGCAAGTATGATTTAACAAGGAAAGCTTGTTTTAAAATAATGCACGTATGCAAACAGAACAGAAAGAGACTTGAGTTCCAGTTCCAGAGTCAAATTCTGACAACTCCCAATTCATACAAACTCGGCACTTTCTCATAGAACCCTCTCGAAAGATCCCAAATTCCCTCCAAGTCTTCTCCACGCTTTGAGGTTCCCACTATTCTCACCGCTCGTTGATTATCCCGTGTCTCACCCGCATTATTCTCCTCAGGTTGTTTCTCTTTCTCCTACTTATCTTAATTGATATTTTTCTATTAAAAATACATAACAAATTTCAATCTTTAATTTAATTTTGTTGCTCTTAAACTACTTGCACGCTGAAGCTTCTTAATTTATACTTTTTAATTTTTAAAAGTTTTGCATTGGCAATTAATTATTTGTTTCTTTGTATTGTTTTGTTGAGAGTAGTATTTGAGTAGCCTTTGTAGTAACTGCTTAAGTTCTGAGATTAATACAAATTTATTTTCAGGGTTTTAGGTTTGATTTAGTTAGAGCTGTAATTAATTATATGAAATTATAATGATAAATATGTGAAGACATATTTTTGTAGTTTGGAGTAGAATGTTATTTTGTGCGCGTGTGTGTAATGAGCATGTATTCCAGAAGCTTTGAGCTATCAGAGGAATGAATTTGGGATTCTAAAGAATCAAATTGAATATTCGAGCATTAATGTCTTTGGATTTGATCTTTGAGTTCTGTAACATTGGCGTAGCATTTTCGTTCTTTTTATTATTGTTTGATCTTTTAATTATTACATTACTTTTTATGGTGTATCTCATCTGCCGTGTGTGACATTCACAGAATTCTGCGGGTTACTGGTGCTGAGCTAAGCATTGTATTGGGGTTTTTTTTTTTTAATAATTTATTATTGGTAGTTATTGAAAATAATTAATATGTAACCTCATCTTAATCATGCTTTGCTAATTTGCTATTAAAACACTTGTGGCAGAAGATTATGAAAAATATAGTACAGCTTTACTCATTACTGGATCCAAATTATTTTTTATTAATGAACATTACTGTCTTGTTGTTTTGTGATTAAAGACTGAAGTCGGACCCTATTAATGTCATCAATCATTACACTCATTCATATTTTATCTCCTATTAGTGGGCCTTATTTATGAAGTCCCGATTCATTTGTTTGGCCCTCATTGAATTTGTTTCTGACAACTATGTTTGTTAAAGAGCTTTCATTAGGAGACCTGAGACGGTGTGAATAGCGTCCCACTTGGTGAATAACGTAGTTTTCAAAGTGGCATTTCCCTTAGTTTTTTTATGATGGAATGCATTTTGTCATATAACTATCGTAACATTTATGTGGCATTGTGATTGCATAGTCAGCAACTACTGAAGTGTTTCTCACACTGTTTGCATGTCATATAAGAACAAATATAGTAACCATAATGTTTATTTGCGTGGCAATGGTTGAATTTAGGCAAAGTTGAAAACCGTAATGCTAGAATATGTATTACGATGAGTAATATCTTAATTTTGATAATATTTCAAGTGCACATTAATTGAGGATGCTTGTTATTGGAATTGTACTTATATTTCCTTTGCACTATCTTACTTTGAAGGTTCCACACTTTTGAAGTTCTGCCTTGTTGTTCTGTAATTGGGCAACTAAAGAATCATGGGCAGTACATTCAATCCTCAGATTTTAGTGGAAAAGCTAGCCAAGCTCAACAACTCGCAGGCTAGCATAGAGAGTATCCTCTTTGATTTGGGTTATGAGTAGTTTTTCTTTATCTTGTTGGTGCTATTGTACCTACATGTTTAGGAAAAATTAGGATTGTTTTCATTTCCATACTTGGGCAGCAAATGTGTTATCACCACAATACAGTTAAACCACCACAATAGAGTTTAACCACCAATTTTGGGATGGATTGGTGTTGTTCCTCTACACCTAAGACACTAGAATATCGAATCAGGAACAAAGAAAGGCGTGCAAGAAAAGCATATTGGCTAGTGATTGTGAGGCCCCCTAGACTCTTAGTGGTTGGAATTTCTAGTTATCTTGATAGGAATTTGCTATATTTATTTCCGGCTCAAGAAATCAATTTTTTCCACAAGGGATCGTGACAGTTCTTCTTTAACTGCAAATAATCTTGACATTTGCAAATATTCATTCATGCTTAAACTCTTCATAAATGTCTTTCCTTCCTGCACTTTTTATGTCAATTTATAGTTGTTATCCTTAATGTGAGCTAGCTTTGTCACATTGGTGTATTTTCCATATGAACAAAGCGAAGCAAGTTGTTGAAACATGGGACAAACAATTTCATTGTTCGCCACGTGAGCAGAGATTGGCTTTTCTATATCTTGCAAACGATATTTTGCAGAACAGTAGGAGAAAAGGGTCAGAGTTTGTTGGTGAGTTTTGGAAGGTTCTGCCTGATGCTCTTCGTGATGTAATACGAAATAGAGATGAGTTCGGAAGAAATGCTGTGCTAAGACTGGTATAGTCATGTTAACATTGCGCACCTCTTTTGATATTTATTTAATTTTTCAAACTGAAATGTATAATCTGCAATGAATCTTACAACATGTAATCATCTTATATTATATCAGAATATATCTTACTTGATGCTGTAAAATTTGGATTTTTTGTGTAAAAGAAATCTAGAGCCAAAAAGATGATTGTTTAGAGTGGAAAATCTAAATGATAATTAGTTATTGCATCATTATGAATGTTCTCAAATTTATTAGATAACGATATCTTGGTTAATTTTAGGGGATCTTTCATAATGTTTCACATTGAGCAGATGAAGTAAAAACGTCCTATAATGCACAATGTTTAAAAATTTGAATTGAGGCAGCAGCAGGCAACCGCCTCACGCCTTATTTTTCGAAGTGCCCACCTCAGTCCGCCTTGAATCGGGGCGTCTTGAGGCGGTTTGTTCATAGTCCTTCCTCAATTGTTTGTTCTCATAAATATTTGGGACCAATCAAATCTGAAGTAATTAATCTTTGGTACCAACAGAATAGTCCTAACCAGAAAACGAAATTGATAAGTTAATCTCTGGTACTAACAGAGTGGTCCCGCCAGAGATATGAAACTGATAAAACTCTCTTAGGGTGAGAGGAATCCACAATTTTGTTTATTGATTGCTTGACCGAATCTGTGTTTGATACAAGGGGCTTTAAATAGTAATATGAAATAACATGATAACCAAAACTTTAATTCTAAACCTAATATTATTCTAATCCTAATAAACTAATTGTTATCAACTATTTGGTCTAAGAAGCACACTTCAAATTGACTTCCTCAAGCACATGTTCTTTTCTACAAGTCCATGCACGTTTGCAAGACTCCACGTCCAAGTCCTTTACACACACGTAGACTCCCATTTAGGTTCTATCAGAAACAAGGTTCAGACCAATTGTATCCCATTGTGAAAATTTATATTCACTGATGTCTCGTTGAGTTGTCAGGATGTTCAAACTAGCTCATGATTATTATAGTTGAATTTAATTGAGAGTAAATTGTTTCATGGTTCATTCTTGTTCTTTATATCTAGTTTTCTTAAAGAACTCTTATGAAAATTGCAATCTCATTGAGTTGTCCGGATGCATGCATAGTTCTTTCATCTTATACTCACTTTTGTATAGATAGTCAATATCGATTGCTTATGGTTACATTTCTACTATATATACTTGTAGATTGGTATATGGGAAGAAAGAAAAGTTTTTGGTTCTCGAGGGCTACTACTGAAAGAAGAGATTGCCGGAATGCACCCGGACAATTACAATAGAAATGGGAAACAACATCAGGGCATGAAAATGGTAATTCACTTTTTTTCCTCTTTTTTTTTGGCTGGATGATGTGTAATCTGGTTCAAAATTTGATGACTAATGCCATCTCTCATCTTCTTTCCTTCAAGCAGAAGCAGCCTATTGGAAACACAGTGGACAAAATAGTTTCATGCTATCAAGTTGTTTCTGGCGGTCAGATGGATGAAGATGTTATATTGAACAAATATAGGGATACTATTAGCTCTATTGAGAAAGTAGAGAAAGAAATTGATAGTGACATCCATTCAGGTAGTACCTGCATTTGGTTTCTTTTGATAGCCACAATATATATGTTAATGTCTTCACTTCATATTAACTGTTACTCGTACTTATAGTACATGCAGTTATCTTAATTTATTTGCATGCACTTTCACTTGCGTACATTTTACATGTTTTGTTGTTTAGGTTGTTAGGCTTTCCTAATGTAACATTGACTAGCATAATACTCTGAAATATTGTTTCTAGGCGTAGAAGTGTGAGCCTACACTTTCTAGAGACTATGCTTGTCTCATCTTTTCCAATGGAAGGAAATCTTGAATTCACATTAGTTTGGTGACATGATTAGAAGCACAAACTTGATTAGCTGATAGACCTTTCCCCTGGTCCATTTGGAATGCACCTCCTTGAGCTGAGATTTTATCTATTTAAGATTTCATTGATCAACCTCAAGATTATAAATTTTATTTACATGGAGCACTCGGACTGGACATGAACAGTCAAGAATTTGGATGTGTCAATGTAGTTTCATTACTTGATTTCTCAAATTGTTCATACTATCATATCTATTCATATCTTTCCTATATAAAACATTGTTCTGCACAGGACAACTGCATGAATCTGCATTTGTGGAGGAGCTGCAGGGGCAGCATGCTAAATTAAGGGGCTGCATTGAGCAATTAACATCTGTAGAATCAGCAAGAGCAAGTCTTGTGTCTAATTTGAGGGAGGCTCTCAAGGAGCAGGTTTGTTGGCCACACTATTCAGCGGCAGTTTATAATCCTTGCAAATGGTGATTGAACTGACATATATATTTCTTTTCAGGAATATAAGCTGGCTCAAATTCGTAACGACCTTCAGGTTTGGCATTGTTACCCATTCTAATTCCATAGGAATATTACTATTCTTGGTCTCACAGACATGAGCATACATGCACACGTGTAAGTTCATTTAATTATGGGATGAATTCCAAATAAGTCTATAAATGTAAATGCGTTTGGTTAATATTTCATAAATGGATTCCTTTTTAAACCTACTAGAGAAAGCTTTAAAATTTGTGCTTGAAACGTATAGTCAAATTTGATTAGTTTCATGGCATCTGCTGCATTTCTGACCCCCCTTTTCTTAAATTTTAATATCAACTTCATTTTGTTTCTTAGCCTGTATGAGTGACCAGTATTTTAAGTTTTCATTGTCAGGTTTACGGTTTATGATCTGGTGGGAGAGTGAGATATTTTCCTTGCCTTGCATGCTGACTATGCCTGAACGTTGCATTTTCGAAAATCATTAATGAATGTGCAGAAATTTTCAATATTAAGAATTTTATAAGACCTTTGACCTTGTTGGTATTAACCATGTGCAAATCATCATCTTTGTTTGTTGTTTACAGGTTGCACAGTCCCATTCAGAGCAGGCAGATGACATTTGTCAGCAATTACTAAAAGGTAACCATGCACAGTTGCTAGCTGAGCAGAACTCAAAGGAAGCTCATACCTCAATGACACCTCCAGGATTTATAACAGTGGATAGGGAGCAGTCAGCTCCTGTGATGTATGCTCAACATGTGTCTTTTCCTGAAAAGTCTGGACACAATGAGGAAGACCCCAGGAAATCTGCAGCCGCTGCAGTGGCAGCAAAGCTGACCGCTTCAACATCATCAGCCCAGATGCTCTCTTACGTCCTCTCCTCTTTGGCGTCTGAGGGTATCATTGGTAATTCAAGTAAAGAAACCAATGGTGATTTCCCTCCGGAAAAGAGGTCTAAGCTTGAGAATGACCCGTCCCCGTCTTATGTTCCACCTCAAAATCCCCAGGAACCTCCAGTTCCCCCTTTACTGCATCCCGACTCTCTTCAGCAGAATATAACAACTACAACTCCACATTTAACTCCAAATGACCCGCCACCTCCCCCGCCTCCATCTCCTCCACCAATCCCACCACAACCACCTATGCACCCGTATCTTCAAAATGCACCAATGACTAGTTCGCAATTCAGCTATAACGTGACCCAACATGCACCTGGTGTTCCTGGTTATCCATCTGTTGGGACACCAGTGATGGGCCTGTCTCCCTTTGGGACGCCTCCAACAAATCATTATCAGAGCTTTCAAGGTTCTGATGGTAACTTCTATACCCAGCCATCATCGATGCCCATGGTGCTGCCAATTTCTAGGCAATAAGGTTCCCATCCTTTGTAGAAGGTTTCGCTGGGTAACACAAGGCTCATTTAACGTAACTTATGAATCTTGCTTGTTGTTACTCTGCGGTAGAACCTTTCATGTTTGTGTTAGTTATTTTGCACCAATTTTAGAGTTGCCAATGGTGAATGTTTGTAACTTATGATTGCTCTTTAGATTTTGTTATTAGATTGAGGAAAAAAAAGGAGATTTTGTTGTCTTTGACTTGGCTATTTGCTGTGCATAATTGGCTAGCTTCATGAATAGAGCCACTATCCAATCAAATGCTCAAAAGGATCCTAGTGGTGGGTTTTTGTTGGCTTGGAATGTGAATGCCAATCGTGTTGTAGTTTTTTTATACGTAGGAATGTCCACTTCGCTTGTTGCTGCTTAAGCAGCTTTGCACTGTTTTTTTTTTTTTTTTTTTTTTTTTTTTTGTCTGGGGTTGGTCGGGTAGTCCCACAGTCCCACTAATTCTCCTCAAATGCAGGTTAGGTTGTGTCACGTGACCATTAGTAATAGTATATAATTGAGCCTCGAAGGGGTATGGTTTGGTGACAAAAGCCTTATGAGTTGGTTGTTAGGTTTTGAGTTTGAGTGGAGAGGTGTTTTTCGTATAAAAGCTTGGGACAGTTGGGAATTTTACATGTTCTGTTTTAACACATGTCGGGTGGTTTGATGGTAAGATTTTCATCCAAAGAAATATAAATTTGAGATTTTACTTTTTTTTTTTTTGTAATTATCTACTAATTACTAATAATCTATGCGTATATTGCTCGAATCTAGAATCTTGGCCCCAACTTAAAACCCATGACAAATGATCAC
Source organism: Zanthoxylum bungeanum (assembly GCA_019454045.1). NCBI lineage: Eukaryota > Viridiplantae > Streptophyta > Magnoliopsida > Sapindales > Rutaceae > Zanthoxylum > Zanthoxylum bungeanum. The sequence goes on from SKCR01030884.1 coordinate 111,593, forward strand.
GTTTATTATTTGCTGCTGATTAAATTAGGTATGAATTTAGAAACATTGTAGATATTGGAAAGCAAACAAAGGTTGGTGGTGATGAGTCCCATGTACTTGTGTTTGGCTTTTAGCAAGAAAGTTGAGATAAGGGTGCACGAGATTCTGAGACAGTTGAGAGTTTTATGTATTCCGTTTAAATTTGAATAGAGTAGTTTCAAGGTGAATTTTCACGTTTCAAAAAAAAAAAAGATTGAAAATGATATTTAAAAGTGGAAAATGGATGATACGGACAGAGCATATATTGTCTTAATGTAACATGCCCGACATCAAGACCCATCACCCATGCAATGTTTGTATTCCATTTTTATCATGGAATTTTCTATTGCAAATATTTATGAAAGACTCAAATGGGTTCCCAAAGGTTTTGTGATTTTAACTAAGTTGTCCCTTATGGCTTGATGGCAAATGACATGAATGTCAGGTCCTGAGTTCGAGTCCACATGTGTATTTTTTGTAAGAGCCTGAGACGGCTGGGGGAAATTGAGACAATTGAATGGGAACTTAAAATGATATCTAAATTAATAAGAATTAGAAGACATTGTTAGGATACAATCATTATATTTGTGCTATTTTCCTTTATCATTTTAATTTAATTTATTTTTATTTTATTGTCTTCTTTACTTATTTATTATTATTTTTTATAAGCATGCCATAGCATATTAAATTTTAGCATATAATCTGCATTTAGGTTGTGTGAGACATTATTCTTGATCATCTAGTAGTAGGTTAAATAGCGAGTCTCAATCAATTTCATCATTAGTCAAAATGGTTGATAACCGAAATGAAATCCCAGTTAACCGAGATGAAATTTTAGTTGATTAGGTAGAACACGAGTCACAGTATGGTGATCTTGACAATCCTAGGACACTGTAGGAGCGAATTGGGGTTTACATGTAGGAAATTCTCTATTATTTATAATTGTAGGAGAGATATGTCCCTTAAGAAGTGCCTTATGAGAAAGATGCAAGTTGAATAGACATATCCTTTAAGAATGAAAGAATATAACTCTAGAGTTCAAATGGCATTATGAATGCATATAACCTTTAAAAGGATTACACCCTTAAACTAATCGGTGCACACAAAGGCAGTTATTCATGTCTATAAAAAAAAGGCCTTTAGGTTCATTTCATTCATTCAATTAATCACATATTTACATACTTAGAAAGTTGAAGTTTAAAATTTTTTAGAGTTTCTATCATTATTATAAGTTCAAGTTCTTGAAGAAAGAAGTGTCTCTTCTATAAGAAACAACCAAGTTATCCTGGGAGAACGTTAGTCAAAAGAAATCTATAGAGCATCGAGGCGGAGCTAATAAATTCTTAAAGACAGATGCATCTCGACTTGGATTAAGTTTCTTCACCTTTTTCAATATTTTCCAAGTTTTTCTCTAAGTCTTTATCTTTATGTTTTATTCATGACTTGCGTGATACAAAGTTGATGATTTTGATTAATTATGCATATTATAAAATGATTAATAACACATTTGCCCAATAATTTTAATAACTTATTATCTTACATGCGTTGTTAACTCTGATTTTTACATGTCTTATTCTTATTTTCTTTGGAAAATATATTATGTGCATGAAAAATATGTAAGGACGAACTCCCGACGAACGTATAAGAAAAAACTTAGTGTTTCGTATTTTCGTTCGAACGCGTTATCAAACGCAACTCGAACGCAAGCTCTCTGGAAAGGATCATTCGAACGCGTTATCAAACGCTACACGAACGTGAACTCTCTGTAAAGATTCGTTCGAACGGATGAACGAACGTGGCACTAACGCATGTCTTGCCTGGAATTTTTTCAGATTTGGAACAATAACATAGGCTTAGATTAATCTATTAAAAATATATATTAACTTGATAATTGTCATATATAATACACATTTCGATTATAAAAAAATTGGGTAATTGTAGGCATTGCATTTTTACATGTGAGTCCCTATGATGAGTCTCATTTGGAGGCACTACCTTTTTAGTCGAGGAAGTTGCGGGAAACGGTCGTTGGAAGGGAATCGGTATTTCATTAAATTTTATCCGCCTGTTTAGCTCCAAGCTCACTCGTTGGACCTCCGTTTTAAAGCACATTTGGCCTAAAAACCCAGAACCATTTAACCTTGGCCCAAACCCACTCACCAAACCAACACAACACCTAGCCCACCACACTTGGTCCACACGCCCAAGGCCCTCAAAATACAACCCAATTAAATAAAATATTAATTAAATAATATACCAAATTAATTAAAAACATTAAATCAAATCATGCCTAATTAAAATCAATCAACAAAATATTATTCCTAATTAAAAATATTGTATTCCTAACTTAACAAATATTATGCCTAAACAACACAAATTAAATATATTGACTTCCTAAATTGAACTAATTTTGTCCCCCCTCAATCTTAGAATTTCCTTGTTTGACACTAAATCAAATCCCCCTTAAATGCCAAATCTCTTTCCTTGTCAAGCAAGGAGTAGCCCTACCCCCTTTGCCTATAAAAAACCAACCTCTCCCAACCCTTGCATCTCCTCTCGCACACGGCAAAAACAACACAAAAAAAAAGAAAATAACCCTAAGCCTTAACATAAGTCCACCTCTCCTCACGTCTCCCTCCAACAAGTTGAAACCCCCATACATCACACACACATAGCCAACTGTCGAGAATAAAATAACCTTGCCTTTTGCCTCACGCACTTAGACAAAGAGCCTGCCTTCACGCCACGCTCACAATCAACGCACCTAAGCCCTTCCACAAATCACTCTTCACGTAAGCACACCCCACACCTGCCCTGCTCCCATCACGCATCCCTAGCCTTCATCAGCCCAAACACACGCACACAACGCCACTTGCCCCATTCACGCAGCCACACCGTGAATCCCTCCAATACGTCAACAGCCCCTAGCCCCACAAACATTCAGCCACTCACGATACACACTCATAACACATAAACCCAGCCTGCCTTGAAACAGCCCCCACAAATCCCTTCAAACTGCCGCAAAAACACCCTCACTGCACTAAAAAAAACTACATAAAAACCCCCCAAAAAATCACCCAAAATATAGCCAAAACAGTCCTTAAACAGCAGCCCCTAACCGACAAAGAAACACCAAAAATAGTAGCCTAAAACACCAAAAATAGTGACCAAAATACAGCAGAAATACAGCAGCAAAGCAGCAGTGAAACGGAGCAAAAACAGTAGCTTGAGCAGCGAAACAGCGAGGAAAAACGCAAACCAGCGAACCAGAAAAGTTGCGGAGCTCTTACCCTTCCGATCACCGTGAAATGCGAGTCCGAGAGTCGACGAAAAAGTTAGACCTGAGGGTATTCTTTCACATCCGTTTTTCAGTTGTATTTTTATTATTTATTGAGTTTCGTTTGCATGATCATTGTGGAGTGAAGCATGTTGTGGCCCTTGAATAGACAGAAAATGTATGAATTGTAAAATGATGTATGTTGTGGGCCTTGAATAAAATGAAAAGTGTGTCACCTCTCGTGGTATATAGGATGGAAACCCGGACATAAATTTCATAGCCGATTCCGAATGGATGGTAATATGATCTGTACTCGGGATACAACTCCACGTACCACTTGAGTAAACGGCGCATATTTCATTTTATGTTGTTTTGATTAATTTATTATTCGTTACTTGATTTCCGCATGTTATTTGTTTATGTAATGATGAGATAAAGCGCATGGGCTTAGTAAGTGCGATTAAAGGTCCTCTATTTTGAGAGGTTAAAATCCTTTACCACGATGCTTTGCCGCGCCGGATGATGTATATTCGGTTGAATGTGAGATGTGTTCAATCGGGTATACAAAGTCTGATATTGTTGTTCTTTTTTTCTTATATGCATTGTGTTATTAGCGTATGGGCTTAGTAAGTGCGATTAAAGGTCCTCTATTTTGAGAGGTTAAAATCCTTTACCACGATGATTTGTCGCGTCGGATAATGTATATTCGATTGGATGTAAGATATGTTCAATCGGATACACGAAGTCCGATATCGTTGTCTTTACTTTTTATATATGTATTGTGTTGTTTGCGCATGGGCTTAGTAAGTGCGATTAAATGTCCTCTATTTTGAGAGGTTAAAATCCTTTACCACGATGCTTTGCCGCACCGGATGATGTATATTCGGTTGAATGTGAGATGTGTTCAATCGGGTATACGAAGTCCGATATTATTGTTCTCTTTTTCTTATATGCATTGTGTTATTAGCGTATGGGCTTAGTAAGTGCGATTAAAGGTCCTCTATTTTGAGAGGTTAAAATCCTTTACCACGATGCTTTGCCGCGCCGGATAATGTATATTCGATTGGATGTGAGATATGTTCAATCGGATACACGAAGTCCGATATCATTGCCTTTACTTTTTATATATGCATTCTGTTATTTGCGCATAGGCTTGATAAGTTGGATTAAAGGTCCTTTATGTCAAGGGATTAAAAGCCTTTACCACGATGTCTTGCCGCGCTTCTCACTATGCCACTTATTCTTTTACGCATCATTGCTTCATTTACGCATGCATTACGAAGTTCCATATAGTTATCTTTATCTTTGTACGCATTGTAATGAAAAGCGCATGGGCTTATGGTGTTGGACTAAAAGGTTCTCCATTTTGGGGAAGAAAAGCCTAAAAGGCTACCTTTACCACGATATTTGTCGCGTCTTTCATCTATTGATTGCATCATCTATCCTTGTCTTGGCTCGATCTATTATCATTGGTGTACCCATGTTATGATAGCATTTAGGCATTATTTCTCGTGGTATATAGGATGGAAACCCGGACATAAATTTCATAGCCGATTCCGAATGGACGATAGTATGATCTGTACTCGGGATACAATTCCACGTACCACTTGGAAAAAGGCCCACGCGTGTGTTCGTGTCAATTCTAGATATCTTTTCTGCATCACATCACGACATGTCTATTTTAGCATATAGTTGTCTCTTTTTACCTTATGCATTTGTATTACCTCTTTAGTTATCTATTTCCATCATGCGCTTAATTGTCTTTCCTTAATATGCCTACTTGTATGAATGTTATTTGTTTGCGCTTCTGTGTCTACCAATGTGAAATTGTATGCTTTCTGTATGTCAATTTATCTTTATGCATGAATTCGAACATAGATTATATGCAAGTAGGTTGTATGTAAATTTGGACATAGATTGTATGCAAATAGGTTGTATGCAAAATATCAAAATATGTTATATGTAAACTTAGATATGAGCTTTATACCTATGCATGCGAACTTATGAGTAAATTATCCTTGGAAATATGTTGCTTAGACTTGGTTAGATTATTGCACAAATCATTTTATTACAAGTGGCATAAGTAAGGGACCATTCCGAACCCAACGGTTTGAGGTCTTCCCTTGCGAGGGGTGAGTGCGGCCTTAAATCTTTGTCCCGATTCACACCGGGTGACGACTCCATTATTTCTCCGATTTAGTCCCCCGCGGGCTACTCCGTACTCCCAACCGGGCCGCGAGCCCGGAACAGCATGCATCGCCCAGTTTCTGTGTCCCACAGTCTGGCGACTCCACTGGGGATAGAGAATCGGCCCCGAAATAATGTCTTGTAATATTATGATTTGTACTTTAATTAACCGTGTCTACTGTGGGTTAAAAGGGGTTTAATTAAAGGCATATTGTTTAGGCTGGGAAATGGTTTGGTGTCTTCCTTCATTCACTACCTTTCTATAAGGAAAAGCTGTGAAGGCACCTAGATAATCATTTACTTGTAGCCTGTTGTGATGGACTAATTTGGAGGACCCGTTGTTTATTCCTGTCACCAAGCGATAAGAGCCTAAGAGGCTAAGGTACTTAAGTGAGCCTCGCTCCACCCTCCCTCTGGGGAATCTACAACGGGAAATCCATCTGACAGTCAGTCACACACCATAACTCGCTGGCACGTACTGTAAGGTATAAAAAAGGTGCGCTCACTTTGTCTCTCGAACCCTTGAGTGGGGAGACCTAGTTGTGGGTAATCATTCGCCAACGAGAGTCTTTGTCTACGCTCCCGCAAACCCACACGTAGACCGGAATTGTATGGCCTATAGCAACTATTTCCTTGTGCTTGCGAACCATCCTCATTTGGATGCAGTTGGACTTCTTGTCAGAAATGCGAACTTGTTTGGCCATTTAAACTGGGACGAGTTCGTATCCTATGACAATTGGGCCAAAAGCTTCTGAAATGTTGATGGGCCACTCTGTAGAAATTATTTATGTATGCTTGTGTTTAGGAACATTGTCGTTTGGATCTATTCGGACCTTTTGTCATGATGTATGGGCTTGTTGGGCCATTTAAACTGGGACAAGAACATATCTTATGATGATTGAGCCAAAAGCTTCCAAAATGCCAATGGGCCATTATATGTTTGTGTTTAGGAACATTATTATTTGGATACGGTTGGACTTCTTGCCATGAGATGTGAACTTGTTGGGCCATTTAAACTGGGACGAGTTCATTCCAATGACAGTTAGCCCGAAAGCTTCTAAAATGATGATGGGCCGATTTGTGTGAAAATTTTAATAAGTTGATAAATTCCTTGTATCGCATGCATCTCATTCATCTCATGCATACATATATCACGTTAACACCCTCTATGTCTCAAAAAGACATCATAGATTCCTATTGGGTTAGGAAAGAGGGAAGACTAAAAGACCGATAACATATATGAGTACATCCGATAACGAGGTATCCCGGATAGATCAGTTGGAAAACGGTCTCGCCAAAATTACTGAATAGTTGCAAGCATTGACTACTGCTGTGGCTGGTATGGTTGTACCCCGTGCTGGGGGTGGTTCTGAGAATGTGAGGCGCGAGGAGCCTCCGAATGGGTTGGGGGATAATATCTCCGCTTTTGATGATGACATGGCAGAGTATGCAACGGGCAGAGTGATTGGGTCTCAGGTAGAATTTCAGAAGCTTCGGGATCAGGTTGAAACAGTTACCCGTAAAATAAAGAGTAAACATGAAGAGTTGTTAGATTATGAGGCAATGACCTTCAAAGAACAGTTGCATGCTCAGTTCAAGATGCCGGATATGGCTAAGTTCAATGGGAATGGGGATCTGAGGGTTCATCTCTGTCAGTATGTATCAGTTATGAGTTCCGTGGGTTTGACAAAGCGACAGGTGCAGAAGATGTTTGGAATGTCACTCGAGGGGGCACCGGTGGTATGGTATCACAGCCTTGAGAAGAAAGTAAGGTAAGATTGGAGGGAGTTGGCTGATGCATTCCTGAAACAGTATGTCATGGACTTGGAGATAGATCTGTCACTCCGTGATCTGGAGAACACCAGACAGAAACCGGAAGAAAGTTTCAAGGAGTATGTGGACCGCTGGAGAAGCCAGCTCTTAAAGATGCAGACCAGGCCCTCAGAGAAGGACCAGATAAAAATGATCATCAATGGCACTAAGCCCTCCATCTATGGGAAGCTAAGGAGGATGACCTCCATGATTACTGATTTTCGACAGTTGAGGGAAACTGTCATGGATATTGAGGAAGAAGAGGCCAAGAATAGAAAATTCTATGGTCTGAACAGGAGGCCCATTGGGGGGACATCGGGAACAAAGCCTGTTTCTGCTGAGATTGCCGCTATCTGAAACCAGAGATTCTCCAACTTGGGTAGACCCCTGTCCAAGGTATTGGAGAAATTGAAGAGACAAGGACTTCTTAAACCCCTAGAAACCAAACCACTCCCAAACCCTCCACCACCACATCTCAACCTAAACCAATATTGCCAATTCCACCAACAGAAAGGCCACGATACCGACAACTGTGCCCGACTCTGCCATGAAATCCAAGACCTTATAGACTCCAAAAAGATACCCGACCCTGAAACAGAACACCCCAACACACACCAGAACCTTTTGCCAAATTACCACTCTGTCCCGCCACCAACCTATATGATAAACTCTGGCCTACCCGAGAACCTTGTCCTCAAATCCTTTGACCTTCAAGCCATTTGCCTTGGGATTTGGGATAGTAACAGCGAAGATGAAACCGAACATGGGAAGAGTTTCTGGGCAGACTTCTCTAGTAGTGATGAAGAAGAAGTGAGGGGTATGACACGCAACGGGCGTTTCTACAATGATATGGCTGAAAAGGGTAAAGAAGTGTTGACTGAAGGAAGGGAAGTGGTAGAAAATGGGGATAATTTTGAAGGAGATACAGTGCCGCGACAGTTGAAAAAAACCCGGGCATAGGTCAGCATCTGGGAATTGTTGTGTTCATCACAGGAGCACAGACAGGCTATGGTTGAAGCCTTGAGCAAAATAGTGGTACCGGAGGATGCTAATCCGACAATGTTCGTGGGATCAGTACAGAAGGAAATTTTACGGGCAATCACTTTTTTTGAGGAAGAACTCCCGGCTGAAGGGAGAAACCAAAATATACCTTTGTTTATCAGAGCCGAGGTAAAAGGCAAGAGAACGTCATGTGTGATGGTGGATGACGACTCGTCCATCAATGTGTGCCTGTTGAAGATTTTGGCAAAGCTGGGTATGAAATTATGTTGCCTCAATTGATCGATCAAATCGATCATCTGAAGAACATGTGGGCTAACAGCTTGCCCCTCATCCAATCGCGCATGAAACAGTTCTATTACGACCTTGTGAACAACTACTTGTTCTTGGTTCTCAAACGATTGTCTTAATCGTGTCATCATAGTATAAGCATCTGACATGCCATAATATTGTTTCTTGAGTCCCGGTGAAAGCGAACTTAAGATGTATGATTTAACCCTTAAATCATCATCCTTCCAAGCTTGGAAGACTTCGCGTTCTTCCGGTGTAGCATCATCTGCCACAGCAAGGGGCAGTGGACCCTCAAGAACATATCCTAACCTCTTGGAATCGAGGACAATCCTCAAATCCAGATCCCAATCGGCGAAGTTATCAGCACCTTTTAGTTTGTTCGCGTCAAGCATACGTGCAAACTGATTTTTGGATGGTGCCGCCATCGCAAATCTATCATATAGATCACGAAAAACGGTTAGCAGAAATTTAAACAGTTTCATATAATATCATAAGCATAAACTAGATCATGGATTTTTAATCTAAAAATGTCATTCTCACTAAATCATGCAATACTGTAATCCCCAAACAGAATACAAAGATTTAATAATTAAATTAAATACAAATAGTGAAAAGTGGATCCCGTGAATATATTTCAGCTCACAGCAGAGGCACGGTCTCGCCTACGTATATTCATCAGGTAGACAACTCCTTTGTCAATCACTCACTAGTGACTTCTGGGTTTCCGGTCCTGGTCGTTTCTCGTTGTCGCTGCTAAGGCAGGCCCACTAGGAGACGTACCAAGGTTAAACTCGTCAATGATAAACTCAAGTTACTTACGTAACCCTGGCAGCTAGGGCACGTTCAAGATTCCGCTTTCGCTTGAATTTATCTAGTATTTGATATACATCCGGTATAAATAAATCTCTATCGGCTACACCCTCACAGCAGAGGCACGGTCTCGGATGTAGTCACGGAGAAATATTTATAAACCGTATCTACAAGAGGGACCACATTGTTGGGTTTCTACTATAGTCCCGGGATCGATTTCAAGCAATGAACATATGCGAATACAACAATGAAAATTGGCGGAATCATACTTACATTGATCGGTTATGCGATGCGAGGAACGACAAAAAATTTTCTCCCTTCCTTGAGCTTTCGGCAATGGACTGTTTTGTCCTCCTCCAATTTTCGGTCACCATCTCCATGGATGCTCCAAGCTCCAAGCTTTGCAAATTTTGATTCCATACTCATAAGTTGGTTTCCCTATCACCTTGGATGATCCTTTATGTGCTAGCAATGGAAAGATTTGCCACAAATCTTCCTTATTTCTTCCTTGGTTCACGGTTTGGAGAAGAAAAATGAGAGAGGAAAAAGTTGGCCCTTGGCCGAATTTTGGGTGAGAGAATAGTGAAGTGTGTTGGTTTGGTTTTCTAAAAACTTAATACCAAAAATCCATTTCCAAAATTTTTGTAAATGGCTTTCCAAAAGTCAATTAAAATTATGGGGCCAAAAAGCAATTAATGCTTTCCAACTACCACCATCAATCACAAGTGACAAGTTGTCACATCACTCAAAGTGACTAGACATCACATCAATTGATTGACTAGTGATTTCACACTTGAAGTGACTTGTGGGCCGCACTTGAATTCCAAATGCGAGTAGGCCCGCAAACACTCCCGGGCTCGGGTTTGCTAATTCCGAATTAACGAATTTTCCGTTGCGACGTAATTAAATCAAATTCAATTAAATAATTTTGCCTAGCAAAATTACTATTCATGTCGCTGACGAATTAATTCTAAATTAACTCATTCGCCCGAATTAAAATCCAATTTTAATTCTGCGTCGAAATCCAATTTCCTATAATATATCGAATATATTATTTTATCGATTAATTCCAAATTAATCGATCTCTCTCTTTAAATAATATTTTATCCCAGATAAAATATCTCCGTAATTAATCCCATATTAATTTTCTCTCTCTTATAATTAATCCCATATTAATAAAGTGTGAGTCATACGTCATCGGTAAATCTTCGGGAAGCGACCCATGAGATCCCCGGATATGTTGGCAGTAAATCCGGTCGTCGGACTATCCGAACACGTACGTACCTAGTACTACATTTTTACCGATTTACAAGACATGGTTGGCTTCTAGCAAAGCACCATGCCTACCCAATTCTCCAGAAATATCCTTACTGGAATATGTGATCTATATCTGGAGTAGTATACGTAGTATTGCGTATTACGATCCAGCATCGGATGTCACATGCTAGGCCTGGGGCTGGAATCGTGTCTGCCCCGTACGAAGCACATATCGAATCTCTAGTAACTAGTCTCTAAAATCGGATAAACATGACCTAGTCATAATATCCCGATAGTTGCAGCATATAAGAGCACCAGTTCTGTATCTTACGTGATCATCATATCCACTATGACTGGAGTGATACTTCCATCTTGACATCACACCCAATACACTACGATTCTCAATATACCCAGAAGAGGCGTACACAGAACCTGTTAAAGCCCTGGACGACCAAAACCAAAGTATATTGATTGTCGCATGTATTAGCGGTGCAAGTCTCCAGTTAAGACCAAATACACCTACCCTGATTCGGACTTCCATAGACACATAGTCATACTACCAATGGAATTCCGAGGGGTCTATCCAGAGCGAAGCTTTTCCCGAACCATAGGTAAACACAACCTCCTATTACACTTGCATGAGTATCCTATACCCAAATATATGAGAACTATGACGTTATGCTCCCACAACGCGCACAAGTGTAATACTAGTCTTTTACGCATTATCGATGTCCAATCTCGATAATACTCTGACTAAGGATGTTTAATGATTAAACCTTTATGGATTGATACTGTCTCATATCATCTCAATCCGGAACTAATCATATGGACCTTCTATCATTTATACATCTTGGTAATCTAATTACAAATGGTAAAAAGGGAATTTCCTTTGTCACATAGTTAATTTGTACAACAACACCATGATCTGGAAAAATAGTGATGCTATGGGTCATAATTGTCCAACAATCTCCCACTTGGCCTATAGCCAATCACTCAAGTGTCCTACACCCGAACTATGTACGGTTCGCTCAAACTTCTGCTGAGGAAATGCTTTCATCAGCGGATTTGCATGGTTATCATCTGATGCGATTTATTCGATCATCACATCGCCACGATGTATGATCCGAACGAATCAGATGAATATTTGAAGTATATATTTGGATCGTTGATGAGACCATTAATTCTTTAGCCTGTGCTGAAGCCTAGCTCAACTGCTAACAGAACTACTCTTAATCTAGTTAGGATTATTATCGATCCAAAAGGCTTTTATTGCTGCCTCAGCTGCAACAATAATCCACTTTTTATGTTTATTCGGCAACAGTATCTTGCTTGAAAGATTTCCAGCTCACTGTTCTGTTATTCAAACTATATAGTACCGTTATTACGACATATAGTCTTTTTTATCGGTTAGGAAACTTGCAACGGTGAACCCAGTCACTTCAAGTTCTCCTTCTCCATAGTATTAGAAAGCATCTTTAGTTCATCTAAGATACTAAAGGATGTTCTTAACATCAATCCAATGATTATCACTTGGATTGGCCTGATTGTGACTCCATATGCTCAAAGCATATGAGACACCAGGTCGCGTACATTTATTTCAATGTATGAGTTCTCGGAGAGTATTAAAAACTTTAAATCTATCCTAGTAGATCTTTATTCCTAGAATAAAGGTTGTTTCTCCCAAGAATTCTATAGAGAATTTTTCATGAAAGCCAAGCTTTCACCGGCTGTAATATGGGAATATCATTTCCAAGAAATGACATGTCATCATTACTTAGGACATTCATTGTCAGTGCGCTCCCACTAACCTCCTTATATACACAAGAATCATTTTCGTTTTGAATTAAATCATGCACCATCATGATTACATCAAAATGATAATTCCAAGATCCCAATGCTTGCTTAAATCCATGAATGGATCGAATTAACTTGCAAACCTTGTTTGCTCGTTTTGGTACGACAAAATCGTCAAGATGTTGTAAACATCCTCCAAAAGGTTTCCATTTAAGGAAAATGATTTTGACGTTCAGCTGCCATGTTTCATAAATGAAACATGCAGCATCAGCAAGCATTGTCCAAATGGATTTAACCATGGCAACGAGTAAAAGATTTCGTCGTAATCGACACAATGTTGATAACGATACATTTTCGCTACAAGCCCAGCTTCATACGTTGGTATGTTGCCTTCCATGTATGTCTTCCTTGAAGACTTATATAGTACCAATAGGCATAATGCCTTTCGGTACATCAACTAGTATCCAAACTTAGTTGGTATACATGGAATCCATTTCGGACTTCATGGCACTTTGCCATAATATATAGTAGATACCTTGTATCACTTCCTCATACGTAGTCAGTTTGTATTCCTCGATAAGGTTGACATCTTTATGAGGTGAGATCAGAAACCCATACCTCCCAGGTTGTTTTCTGACTCTCTCCGACTTACGTTGTTCTTGGTGTATTCGAAGATTATTGGTATAGTTTCATTCTTGATGAACTATTTGTGTTCCATGAGGAATCGGTGCCTGGAATAGTATTACCCCGATTTTCATCGAGTTTTACTTTCCTCCCACTTACCACTGCATATAGGTATTCCTCTCAGGAAAATCGCATGGTGAGCAACAATTACATTGTTCTCTTGTGAGTTGAATAAGTACTATACTTTGGTTTCCCTAGGATAACCCACAAATTAGGCACTTATCCAATTTAGGTTCTAGTTTGGTATCATCCAAACTTATGCCCAGCATTCCCAAATCACCAGGAATGTGAAAACCCAGTTTCTTTCCTATTCATATCTAATATGAAGTCTGTCTAACAGATTCTATGGAACCTTATTCAAAATAAGTTTTGCACTGTTTAATGCGTATCCTTTGAAGGAAATGGTAGCTCAGAGCGACTCATGATTAACCTTATCATGTCCAATAAAATTTGGTTTCTCGGTTCGGACACACCGTCAAATTGACGTGTTCTGGGATGAGTCATCATCGAAAGAATACTATACTCTTTCAAGTATCTGAGAAACGTATTGCTTAAGTATTTTCCATTATGGTCTAACCGTGACAGTTTTAATACTTTGGCCGATCTGTTTGTCTACTTCGTGTCGAAACTCTTTGAATTCATCAAAAGTTTCTGATCCATGTTTCAAAAGAAACACATAACAATAACGCGATGCCACATCCGTAAAGGTCATGAAACATTCATATCCACCTCTAGCCTAGCTAGACATGGGCCCACTTACGTCACTATGAACGAGGGCTAACAGATCGGTGGCACTTACACTTTTACCAAGTAAAACGTATTTCAGGCATTTTGCCTAATAAACTAGATTCGTAGACATTATTTGAATAGAATCAAATCCGTCCTAGTATCCACTCTTCGAAAGTGTGGATATACGAATCTTGTTTAATGTGTCCCAGACAACAATGCCACATTTAAGTCTAATCAGATTAAATCAGTTTGAGCTATTTGTTTGTCATATTATATGTTTGAGATTCATTTATATTCAAAATATAAATATTGTTATTCACATCTAATGTGTTTATCTCAATATCATCTTTATAAAATAAAACACTTTAGTGTTCTAGAATATAAAGGTATACCCGCAATGAGTTATACTTTGATATAGAGATAATGTTTCTAGTCAAACTAGTTACATTTTAACAGTTTCCTAATTTAAGTACACACCCGAAGGGTAGTTCCTAAACATAGGATTCTACGGTTAAAACAACGACTCTCATCCCGTTTCTGATTAGTAGATAGATCTCATCTGAAGTCAGTATCCTGCTCTCAGCAGATTCTGCACATTAGCACATATTTATGTACCACACTCAGTATCTAAAATCCAATTTTAATACTAGTAGTGAACATGTTTATGATAAACATATTTGAAGCCGGAGCCTTGCCCCTCTTCTCTTCCTTCATGCATGCCTTGTCCATACGGCAGTCACGCTTTAGTGACCTCGTTTGCCACAATTTAGGCAGATATCTTGGGATATGTCCTTTGTCTTCCCAGAAGATTATAATGATTTTGCCTTTGCCCTTTTCCACACGCCAGAAGCCTTTGGCCAAGCGTTGGCCTACCAGAATGTCGAAGTAAGGTGCGCCTTGCGCTTCTTGCCTTATTGCAAACTTTGGCTTTGTCTCCTTGAGTATAGCCATTAACTCTCCAAGAGTTTTCTATTGCAATTTGTACTTCTAAGATCTAAGAATAGATCTATGAAGATCCTTCAATTTCATTATCATACTATAAGGATCTAATCCTTAGTTCTGATTAAGAAATTAAGAAGTCTTTGCGGCAAGCATAATGGATTAAGCACTTAAGTTATCATCACATGAATCTTCCAAAGATCATGCTCTACTATTTGCTCAACTTCGGGCTTAGGCCCAAGATGTTATTCTATCAAATAGAATAACTTCTCAGTTCCCAGGACTATCCTGAGGTTTTATTCCCAATTTGAAAATTAAAGTCGTTTAAAATATTTTCACCCAGGTTTATATTTTAAACACTAATCTTTCATTTATCTTGATTCCAATAGTCCAACTATCAAATCAACGATTTTAGGTACTATTTAATATAATGATTACTACAGTCCAACTATATAATCAACTATAATTTAATTGGTTAAATTCAATTATATTGATTACTATAATCCAATTATAAAATCAACTATTAATTTAAATAGTTTGAATACAGTCTAACAGTTTATTTAAAACAACTATTAAATATTAGTCCAACTAATAAATAATTTATATTGACGAAAAAATGAAATGAGCACGTATTGGCAAGTAACTAAACGAATATTGCAAATTTAATACTTGCCTCCCACTATTTTTCTACGAGCCTCTAACCCTCTGTGGAGTACTCGGGAAACCTTGTTTCCTAGTGGGCTAGGATCCCGTTAAATAACACACAATCTTGACTTTGGCCAACAAATTGTATGATAATTAACTAGGTAGATCTCTAAGATCAATTGGATCCCATCCAATTCCTAGATCCAGTAGGTGGACATCCAAGTCCGAAACATATATCTTATATATGCCAATATATCTAATATATTGCCTAACCTTTTTCCTCTGAATCAACTAAGCCTTGGCTTTGGCACAACAAACTTAGTGATCCCAGTTAAGCGGAACCCATTGACTATGGAAAGCTTCGTAATCGATGTCGATGGACAAGAAGTGATCTTGACTTTGGCCAACAAATCACAACTTGGATAAGACACCGATATGGAACAAAGCCTTCATGATTCAAACACATCCGCGACGGAAAAAGGTCTTGACTTTGGCCAATAAACCAGTGCCAGTCTTGGATCTTGAGTAAGAATCACTCAATGGAAGGAAAAACGCTTAATATGTAGTTAGGGTTTTTTTTTTTTGTGTAATTGGCAACCAATTAATTATCTTTGTTAAGGTCTCATCATCATACACCCTTAAACATGCATTCTAAACACATAATAAGGCGCGTAAGTAAATAAATAATAATGATATGCGGATGGATATTTAACACATTGTTCCTAGAACAAATCTCTCAATTTCCTCTCTCCCGCTAGCACAAGTATTACTTCTACCCGATTACATAACACTTCTAAAGAAACCTCATTTACATTGAGGGGAATAGGTGAGAAGAGAAATACACAGAGTCAAGAGGTAATAGGCTGGACACGCAGGTCCAATTTAATAAATTCTAAATTTATTACAACAATTTCCAAAATTGCCTTCACTCATCTAATATCCATCTGATATACATTATTCATGCATCGCATTCATGTATTCACACAAAGCATGTTATCAATAAATCGTATCCAATTAATTAATCTGAAATTAATGACCATCCAATGTTCAAACAACGATTCGATTTTGCGCGAGTCCGACTCGTTTTGTGAATAAGTACTCAAAGTACGAATTCTTGAATTATATTAAACTACAACATTAAATCCAATTTAATTTGTATTTAATACTAATTCATTATTTAATTCCAAATTAAATATTACACTTTATTAATGAGCCCTTACGACTTAGATTCTAAATCCAATCTTTACGGGTCTCAAAGCCTGATTAACATCCAATGTTAATTTAATTAAAGTCCAATGGGCTTTTAATTAATTTCTTAAGGCATGGACTTTTGGTCAATATGGGTCAAACCCAAATACCAAGGCACATTCAAGGAATCACCCTTATTTGCCAAGAAACCAATTTAGGCCCATTAGGCCCAATTAAAATAAAGGTCCATTTTAATTATATTTGGACTTTATGGATATGGTTTTGGGCCCAATTGGATCCAACCAATTAGCCTAAACCAAACTTGGCACAACCAAGCCCATTAAGCCCAAATACAACTTTTACAAGCCCAATTCAAAATTTGGCCCAATTAATTAAATTACCAAAATTCCAAATTTCATAATTTAATTAACCTAAAGTGTATGTCATAATTAATTACTCAAATTAATATTTCCAAAACATCAATTTACACAATTAATTACGTTCATTATCATCAACACATGTCCAACAAATTTGAATCAAAAAATCACATCATTTTACATGCTTCAAGTCCACGGTAATTAGGGATTATTTGTCCAATTCAAAATTCAATCCAATTAAATCTCAAATCAACATTTCCCAAATGATTTCATCCCATCCAATGAATCAAAAATAAAAAAATCACCATGACTTTTAAGGGCAGTAAGTTTCGGCCAAGCCTACAATTTGGGGAAAAAATGATCCAATCCATTTTTCACAAAATTGATCACAAATAACTCCAAGTCATTCATATACAAGCATGCTCAAACAATTAATTTCACTCAAACATGCTCAAATCCAATTTACCCAAATTTTACCTTAATCAAATTTCATGCTCAAAATAGCTCAAGATACCATTGTTGGGTTTCTACTATAGTCCCGGGATCGATTTCAAGCAATGAACATGTGCGAATACAACAATGAAGAATGGTGGAATCATACTTACATTTATCGGTTATGCGATGCGAGGAACGAAAAAACTTTTTCTCCCTTCCTTGAGCTCTCGGCAATGGACTGTTTTATCCACCTCCAATTTTTGGTCACCACCTCCATGGATGCTCCAAGCTCCAAGCTTTGCAAATGGTGATTCCATGCTCACAAGTTGGTTTCTCTATCACCTTGGATAACCCTTTATGTGCAAGCAATGGAAAGATTTGTCACAAATCTTCCTTATTTCTTCCTTTGGTTCACGGTTTGGAGAAGAAAAATGAGAGAGGAAAAACTTGGCCCTTGGCCGAATTTTGGGAGAGAGAAGAGTGAAGTGTGTTGGTTTGGTTTTCTAAAAACCTAATACCAAAAATCCATTTCCAAAATTTTTGTAAATGGCTTTCCAAAAGTCAATTAAAATTTTGGAGCCAAAAAGAAATTAATGTTTTCCAACTACCACCATCAATCACAAGTGACAAGTTGTCACATCACTCAAAGTGACTAGACATCACATCAATTGATTGACTAGTGATTTGACGCTTGATGTGACTTGTGGGCCGCACTTGAATTCCAAATGCGAGTAGGCCCGCAAACATTCCCGGGCTCGGGTTCGCTAATTCTGAATTAACGAATTTTTCGTTGCGACGTAATTAAATCAAATTCAATTAAATAATTTTGCCTACCAAAATTACTATTCACGTCGCTGACGAATTAATTCTAAATTAACTCGTTCGCCCGAATTAAAATCCAATTTTAATTCCGCGTCAAAATCCAATTTTGTATAATATATCGAATATATTATTTTATCGATTAATTCCAAATTAATCGATCTCTCTCTTTAAATAATATTTTATCCCAGATAAAATATCTCTGTAATTAATCCTAAATTAATTTTCTCTCTCTTATAATTAATCCCAGATTAATAAAGTGTGAGTCATACGTCATCGGTGAATCTTCGGGAAGCGACCCATGATATCCCCGGATATGTTGGCAGTAAATCCGGTCATCGGACTATCCGAACACGTACGTACCTAATACTACATATTTACCGATTTACAAGACATGGTTGGCTTCTAGCAAAGCACCATGCCTACCCAATTCTCCAGAAATATCCTTACTGGAATATGTGATCTATATCAGGCGTAGTATACGTAGTATTGCGTATTACGATCCAGCATCGGATGTCACATGCTAGGCCTGGGGCTGGAATCGTGTCTGCCCCGTACAAAGCACATATTGGATCTCTGGTAACTAGTCTCTAAAATCGGATAAACATGACCTAGTCATAATATCCCGATAGTTGCAGCATATAAGAGCACCAGTTTCGTATCTTACGTGATCATCATCTCCACTATGACTGGAGTGATACTTCCATCTCGACATCACACCCAATACACTACGATTCTCAATATTCCCAAAAGAGGCGTACACAGAACCTGTTAAAGCCCTGGACGACCAAAACCAAAGTATATTGATTGTCGCAAGTATTAGCGGTGCAGGTCTCAAGTTAAGACCAAATATACATACCCTGATTCGGACTTCCATAGACACATAGTCATACTACCAATGGAATTCCGAGGGGTCTATCCAGAGCGAAGCTGTTCTCGTACCATCAGTAAAAACAACCTCCTATTACACTTGCATGAGTATCCTATACCCAAATATATGAGAACTATGTCGTTATGCTCCCACAACGCGCACAAGTGTAATACTAGTCTTTTACGCATTATCGATGTCCAATCTCGATAATACTCTGACTAGAGATGTTTAATGATTAAACCTTTATGGATTGATACTGTCTCATATCATCTCAATCCGGAACTAATCATATGGACCTTCTATCATTTATACATCTTGGTAATCTAATTACAAATGATAAAAGGGGAATTTCTTTTGTCACATAGTTAATTTGTACAACAACACCATGATCTGTACAAATAGTGATGCTATGAGTCATAATTGTCCAACTCACATAACATGCATCAAATACATAATTACATTTCAACCTTATTAATTAGGGATTTTCCGCTAAGTGTCATACACCCTAAATCTAATCAAATTAGATTATAACATGCATATATAAAGTTAAGAAAACATGATTAAACATTGAATTAAAGGGCTAATCATATTAGGGGGCCTAAAATCATACTCGCTATGATACCATTTTGAAGGGGTTTTATTGCAGAAATCCGGTAACGCAGCGGAATAGTGGAAAATCAAAATTTTCCGATTTCAAAAATTTTTCTCGGATTAATTAAATAAACTTATTTATTATATTATCCAATAATCAAATTATGAAATAAAACACTATAAATCAAATTTATGTGAATTTACCGAATTACCCCTAAACCAAGCATTTTGTTTATTTTAATCCGAAACTGTTCGAAACGATTTTGGATGATTCTAAATCATTAAAAATATGAATTTAACATGTCCTACACATTGAAATAAAAATTGCAACAAAAATTTCCAAAATTAATGCCCAAGGCCGAGAGCCTCATTTGTTTCCAAAGTGTGCATTTTGTAATTTTTATGTTCAAAACACATCCAAATGAAATCCAATCAACATAAGATTTAATATGTATCATATACACATCCAAATACACCATATAAATGAAAAGCCCCAAATTTGGAAATGTTCTCAAACCCTAATTTTTCAATTTCTATAAATTGGACAAATTAGACCAAATTAACAAAATCCAATACTTCAATCATGTTTCTTCAACACCAATCAAGCCTCACCACAATTAAACAACTAAAGAACAATTCTAGGTCATTTAAGAGTGGGTCAATAACTCTAGAATGACAACAAGTTTCTCAAACTATCAAAAGTATGCTTATTAACATATTAGAAGCATTCTTTGAACTTAATACATGCATATCCCTATTCTCAAACTTCCATCAAATAAAAACACAAAGAATAAAGAATAGAAAAACATGAGAACATCATAAGATTTAGCCTAGAACATAAGGAACATTTTCCTCTCTAATAGTAAGTTGGAAAAACTTACTAAAATCCAAGCTTTCTTTGATTTTCTTCTTCTTTTTCTCAAGGTTCTTTTGCTTTCTTTCAATGGAGTTTTTAGGTGTGTGTTTGACTTAATCAAACTCTAAAATGAAAACAAAAAAATATATACCAAAAACCTTTAGTCTTGGCCGAATTTGGTGGATGGCAAAATATCAAGATATTTTTCAATTTTTGTTTCATTTAATGTCTTTTATCAACTTGCATTTTTAATCATCAAACCATTTAATGAATTAAAGTAAGTCAACAAAAGCAACTCAAGTCATTAAAATAAATATCTTAACTTTAAAATATTTATATTTTAATTAATTTAATCATTTAACAATTAAATAATTATTTAATTATTTAAAAACAAATATATTAAATATATGTATTATTCATACATTAAATATTAAATACATATATATAATTAAGATATTAGTCAAATATCTCAATTTGACAATTAATTAATGTGTATTTGAATTAATCAATCATTAAATGCAAATACACAAAAATTAAGGAAATGACTATCGAGTCCCTACATATGTATTTTGCGTTTAACCTTTAAACGACTTTATAAAAAATCAGTATCATTTATAAATGTTGCCCTAGTGCTCTACGAGTATGTTTCATTAGTGAGACTCTCTAGATTCAGGCATATCCGTCACGAAATCCAATTTCGTGTCCATAATTTATCCACCCGTAAATTATGACGATCACGGATAAACTCGCTGAATCATACAGGTCAAGGTCATGGAAAATGTATAATTCCTTCGTCACAGGTATCCGGATAAATCCCAGAGATATAGATGTAAACGTCAAATCTCTATAGGGACTATCCAGTCAACTATTCTATTAGCAATCTCAAAAAGAACATTTAGAACTAACTTCTAAATTATACCACGGGCCCATGGTTTTTATCTGATTGCTAATCATATGGAATATCTATGCTCTGTTACACAGAACTGTCGGATCATATCTCGATACACACAGGACATCTTGAGGATCTATCCACACCCAACGAACAGGCGGAGGTCTGATCTTAATAGATCGGTGACGTGACTGTCATCTAAGTGTGGAAGATGTCTCATGCGCCCATAGTGGTATCTCAAGTCGAAGAATCACAAGTGCTACTCAACCCGATAAGATTCTTATTGACGTTGGTGTACCATCCATTAAGAATCTTCGGTGAGTCATTCAGTGTTTCTCCGCTATAAACACATAGACGTCTATACTAGTCTCCAAGACTTATGGTTCATTGAGAAACCATTGGAATCCTATATTCCAGTATATGAAATGTACCGGTCTCAACGGGTTTACTATACTGACCAAGTAGTGTAAACCTTGACTAGGAACTGTCTGAGAATGACAAAGTCATGATACAACTCAATGTCAGTTGCGACGCTTTTGCAACTGCACCATGACTAGTCATTCTAAGGTCATTACGTCTTTACCATATTAAAAGATACATTATATTATAGAAACTGCATATATTATTCAAAAAAATAACGTTCTACAGAAGTATTCATAAAGAAATACAACCGGGAATTGGCGCTCTGAGCACCAACCCCAACAACTACTACTAAAAAGAAAGATTATATATTAAAACAATAAAAGGAAATCAAAATAGTAAATGATATGTGTTGATAGTTGTGATTGTGGCTCATATCTTCCTCTGGTTTTACGTTCAGTAACAGCTTGAATTCCCCTATGCGTCGGGGATATACTTCTCATCCAATTTTCTTATAAATTGACAAATATGGTCTTTTAAATTTAGATTCCCGAGAATATATTATTGTCTTTTTTTTGAAATTATGTTTGTAAGTTGCGAATCAATCTATCAAATCCATTAGGATGCGTCTCAAAAGTCAATGATATATTATCTAATGACTCCTTACTCAAGCCATCTCTATTGGATTGAATTTTTTCTTCGCGATTATTAGACATCATTCTTAAATAATGACAACAAATGTCGCACGTCCAACGTGCACATTTATAATAAATATCTAATTATTTAGCTCTCCGTTTCTTAACATAGGTGCTTTTCTCCAAACCAGATATGTAAGAGATGAATGAATCAAGAAATCTGAGGACTCATATTTTAACCACTTCTTTCTTGTAAATGTTTAAAATTTTTTGGGGGGTCGACGTGTCCTGACATTATCTTTGAAATGTATTCTGCGTGTCCATACTAAAGGATTAATGCCTTTTATATCTTTTAAAGTCCATCCAATTCCTTTTTTTTTATGTTTTCTCAACACATTTAACAAATTTCCTTTTTGATCGCTTGTTAGAGAAGAAGAAATTACCGCAGGGTAAGTTTGTTTATCTCCAAGAAATGGATATTTCAATCCTTGAGGCAAAGTCTTTAATTCCAATTTGGGTGTTTTTTCATGTTTCTCTTCTTGAATTGTTCCTAGTTCCTCAATATTTTGTTTCCATCTATCGTCTTCTAGTACCTGTGTAGAATCAAGTAAAGAAAAATCATTAGAAATATCTGAATATAATTGCGTACTTGATTTAAGAAAATTAGTTGTACAAATTTTTATAGGGTTAGATTCACTCATCTGAATATGTTCTTCCAAAATTGGTTCAATTAGTTCCATGTTTTCATTTTCACAGTCATCATCGTATGATTGCCTGCACATATTAAAAACATTAAGATCCAACGTCATATTGCCAAAGGATAAATTCATGATTTCATTCCTGCAATTAATAAAAGCATTAGCTGTTACTAAAAATGGATGACCAAGTATTACAGGAACTGGTTTATAACTGTCTGCTATAGGTTGTATTTTTAAGACAATAAAATCCACATGATATATGAATTTATCGATTTGTAATAACATATTTTCCATAATTCCTTTCGATACTTTAACTGATCTATCGGCAAGTAAAAGATTAGTTGAAGTTGGTTTTAACTCGCCAATATTAAGTTGTTGGTAAATCGAAAATGGAAGTAAATTTACACTGACTCCAAGATCAAGCAATGCATGTTCAAATTTATGATTTTCAATAATACAAGAAATAGTATGATAACCAGGGTCTTTGTATTTCAATGTATTATCAGTTGATAGAATGAAACTTACTTGTTAAGTTAGAAAAGCTTTCTTTCTTACCTGATATTTTCTTTTAACGGTACAGAAGTCTTTCAGAATTTTGGCATAAGATGGTATCTATTTGATGGCATCTAACAAAGGAATATTGACCTTCACATGTTTGAATATTTCATATATCTCATGGGAATGGTTCAATTTTTTTTTTATTTTCAGTGCTTGAGGAAATAATGGTGCATAAGAAAAATTGTTATCATCAACGATAGATAATAGTCATCAACCATTTCCGTACCCTCTGGATCTGATTTATTTTCAACTTCATGAGGTTCAAGAATAGGTATGTGGATGACCTTACCACTACGAAGAGCAATAACAGGTTTGACTTGGTATATGTGTTGACTACCAGAACTACCCTCGTGAAGGTTTTGATAACTCTTGGGGTTTGGCTATGGTTGTGCAAGAAACTCCCATTTCTTATTATTGGTCAATGCAGATGTGATTTTGGAGATAATATATTTCAAATCAATCAATATTTGCACATTTTGGTTATTGATGGCTTCCCGTTTCTCAATGAATTCATGCAAGGTATCCTCAAGGGTTTTCCTAGGTGGTGGGACATATGGTGCATAATTATGAGAATTTTAGAAATTCTGGTGTACCTGTGGAGGTTGTTACGATGGTTATGCTTGGTTATCATTCCTCCAATTGAGGTTTGGATGGTTTCTCCAACCAGAATTGTAGGTTTGGGAGTATGGATTTGGATTTGAGCTCTTGAAGGTGTTTATGGAACTGACTTGGTCATGGAGACATTCATGTAGGGTTGGCAAGATTAGGAAAACGTGTGTGACATATTCATTTGAATTACAGATTTGACATGTGACTTCTTGAATCGACTTGACATGGTCACTCTTCCTTATTTATAATGCCTCGACTTTTTTAGCCAGAGATGCATATTTAACAAAAAGGCCATGGTCTTCCCTAAGGTTAAACATACTTCTACCAGATGATTGTGGTTTTACAGAAGACTCATAAGTGCCAACTGTATCTCATTGTTGTGCATTCTCTACTATGTGTTCTAGGTAATCTAGTGCATCTTCGGGATTTTTTTCCCTAAACTCACCATTACACATCATTTCCACTACTTGTCTACCTTGGGGTGTTAAACCCTCGTAGAAGTAGGAAACCAACCTTCATGTTTCAAACCCGTGATGTGAACAAACATTTAACATTTCTTTAAATCTCTCCAATATTGGTAAAGTATTTCCCTCGACTCTTGTGTGAAAGTTGTGATTCTCTTCTTAAAGGAGTTTGTCCTGTGAGGGGGAAAGAATATTTTTCAAAAATTATTCTTGCAAATCATCCCATGTTCTGACGGATCCTGACCTAAGGTTCTGCAGCCAAATTTTAGCTTTATCCTATAAATAAAAGAGAAAAAAACTTAAGTTGAATTATATTCATGCTATAATTTTGGTATGTGTAAGTGTTACATACCTCTTCGAATTCCCTTAAATGCTGATAAGAATTTTCTGATTCAAGACCGTGGAATGTTTGTAAAAATTGGATGATACCTAGTTTAAAATTGAAACGTGATGCATCTGAGGGGAAAGTAATGCAAGATGGCGATCATGTCCTAGTGGGATTCATGAATTCTCTGAGAGTCTTAGGATGATTAAGATCGCCATGCTAAGACTCGTTTTCTACATGATCAACTGGATTTTCAACTCGGGCAGTAGGATTTCATTTTGGTTCTCAGTCATTTTGACTGAAAATGAAGGTGATGAAGACTCTCTATTTCATCTACCGCTAGATGATCGAGACCAATTTCTCATGCAACCTAAATGCAGACTATATGATAAAATTTAAATTTGCAAATGCAATACTTACAAAAACAAGAAAAATAAACTAAGTGAAAAAAATGACAAAAGAAAAAAATACAAATGTAGTGATTAAAAAAATGATATGCATAAAATACAAAAAAAGGAAAAAAGGAAATACAAAATAAAAAATAAAAAGAAAAAAGAAAAAAATAAAAGGATGTTAAATTATTATTCTATCTACTAAGTTATATTCCCCGACAACGTTGCCACAAACTTACCACACTCACAAAGTTGTTCTTTTACTCCCAAGTATAAGAGTGTCGAAGTAATAAAATAATTCGGTAAGTCCGGAGTCGATCCATAGGGAATAGATTTAATAAATTAAAATAATAATTTGAGTAAAAATGAAAGTTTTGAATTGTTTGAATTGATTGAAATTTTTTAAATTGAACTGCAACAATAAAATAAAATACTGAGGTTAAATGATCCACTTTTAATATTTTAAATTTAAAAATCTCACTTTTTATAATATATAAATTGTCATTATTACCCAATTAATTTATTTCATAATTAATTATGCCAAAACATATAAAATCAGTCATAAAGGCGTGATAACATTTGTCAATAACAAGTCCAATTAGGTACTCAATGATGCCAAATAAATAAAACCAACCATATAGGTGGTAACAAAGTTTGTCAATAATTAATCCAAATTTAAATTAAATATTAATCATTAGGTTGCAATTTATATATTATAATATAAGTGTGAATAATCTATATTTTTCATATTAAAAACTTCACTTTTTACCCCAGCAGGATGAAATTAGCTACTCATGATTTGAATAAAAACACACATAATTTTATTACTCAAAGAAAAAGAAATTACAAGAAAGCTTTAAAAAAAATAAAACACACAAGAGCTGAAACTTCACAAATTTTCAAAGAGAATTGTGGAAATCAGACTGAGGAAACTGAGGTGCTGAGTACCTCCATTGCTTGCAATTTGCAAGTTGGCAGTGGAAAGCAAATGAAAATGTTTTTTTATTAATAGATTAATATATTATAATAATATATTTTATATATATATTAAATTTTGGTGGGACCTCCAGTATAATATGTTTAAAAGATTTTATATATAAAATCTCGGTGGGTCCTCCAAAATATAATATATATATTTTATAAATATATAATAATAATAATAATAATAATATAATACATTTGTGGGTAAATACATCATAAGCTCATTTTGTCGTCAATCTAAACACGGTAAATGTTTTCCAAGTCCGATTTGAATCTAGCCGTCACGCTCTTTTTGGAATTCAGACCTCATATCCATTTTTCCTGTTGAGCTTCTACAATAGTATTTTACCTACACAATAAATAAAAAATCACAATAAAATATAAATATAAATATTATTTAACAAATGTGCTAAATTAAAGGGATTAATGAAATTATAACTGTAAAATGATTAGTTTCTCTTTTATCAAGTGTACATTTTTTAATACTCATCAGATATTATTTTAATCTGTAAAATATACCCGAAACACATCAAAGCACTTATAAAACTCGAGATAACTCACAAAATATTAAGCTAGAGGGACGGGAAATATATGCATATTGGCCGCTCATCACACCCATAACCTTAACATTTTGCTCGTCCTCGAGAAAAATAAAATGACAATAAAATAAAAAATGACAATAAACAAACTAAAAACTGAATAACCTAAGCCACTTTCGTAGGGATCACGATTGCATTTAGCGTATGCAACAAGCCTTTTCCCTAAACGACCCTAGTAGACGAGTTATAATCTCGTGAGGGCTAACAGAAACGACACCCACAGATGTCACTTAACAAACACATGCAAGCACACACAAAAAATACAAAATATAAAAATATAAAACTTAAAACAGTCATGGGAATTACACATAATATTTTCATCAGAGAATGCCCAGTAACAAAACCCATAAACCTTCAAATTACCCAACACAACTCAAATCCAAGTTCTTGAATGAATTATCTAAATCAGACTCACAATGTGTGTGTAAAGGTCCAGTTACAGTTCGAATCTTATGTAAGTGATCGGTGAAATCACACACGTTACGCAAGCGCATGTATCGCTCAATTAGTATAAAAATATTGATCCCACGAGGACTTAATTTCTCACAATGTTAATTGTTGATGCTATTTATTTACAGGTATCTAACTGAGGTAGGAAGGGATTGGTTGTTGGTTGAATGTGGATTTAAATAAATAAAAATAAAAACAAAGGAAATTAATAATAAAGAAAACATTTAGGGTTGTGAATCCGCCCAATATTACCCTAATGATGAATTGATTCTCCTATACATTGTAATAAATCAGTTGTTAACTTGGAACATGAAGATATGCAAAAGTCTCTTCCGATGGTCAGATGTAAACACCCAAAGTAACTCAATTAACTATATTCCTATGTTAACTAAGAAACTTTGAATTCATTAAGTTCAAGTTCCAATTGTGGCTACCCACGCCCGGCATGTATATTCCTATCCTGGAAGAAAATCTCTAAAGTGAGATCGTGAGCTATTGAATCTAAGGCTGAAACCTAAAATCTCTTTTTCAAGTTTATTTTAAGTTTACCAAATCAATCTTATTGGTGATCAGGCAACAAGAAGCATTAAGCTTAAGATTCAATAAACAAGCCAAGGCATCACACATTATATAAAGAAAATCAATTATGAAACTTGTGAATATTGTGCTTCATTACTTCCCTAGATTAAAAATAAAATACTGGGATTTGGGGATCCACCTTTAATATTTCAAATGTAGAAATCTCAATTTATTATAATATAGAAATTATCAATGTTACCCAATTAAGTCAAAACATCCCTAAAAGCGGTGTTATTATTTGTCCATTAACCATCCATATAGGCGGCAATCATCTGTCACCTAAAGACCGACCATAAAAGCGGTGTCATATTATGTCAAATAAAGAAAATCAGCCATTAAGGCGATATCAACTTTAATCCATATTATTAAATTACAATTTCCATATTATAAATTAAGTGAGATTAATCTACCTTATCATATTAAAGGTTTCACCCTTCCCCCAGCGGAAATTAATTACTAAACATAAAAGAAAGTAAAAACACATAAACTATTATTACTACTAAAAATAAAAATACATTACTATAAATATATACAAACATGATACAATCATCAGTTCCTTATTAAGAAAGCTAAGGAAAGTATGAAAATTCTAAATGAAATCAGCTGCTATTTATAGGGAAAATTTGGGCTTCGCGTCGTGACACAGAATGGCTTGCGCGTCGCGACCCGTACAGTTGTCACACACTCATCACGCATTTTCGCCTCGCATCGCGACGCATATGGTCTTCTACATCGTGACGTGATGAATAATTGATGTCGCGTGTCGACAGTGTTACTTTTGGCGATGATGTTGATGCGTCGTGACGCATAAGTCATGCGTATCGCGCCGCGAACCGTGAAATTCCATTTTTGCCCTTCTTTATCTGTTTTTCATCACCCGAGTTGATTCTATTGAGTCCTAAAACTTTATTTATCTGCAAAATACACAAAAACACATCAAAATATTCATCAAACTTGAGAAACAAAATAAAATATTAAGTCAAATGAACGGTAAATATTGATATATTTTCCGCACATTAGTAAGTTAACTCAGTGATTTCATTTCAAAAATTTACATCTGATAGGCAAACCAACCTAGATATCTCAAAAGTATTTGTGTCTATCTTTCTTTGCTCAGTATGGTACGATTTGTTTCTCTTTTTTCTATTTTTTTTAACACACCTACCCCTTAAGGTAGCATTTCTCCTCATGGTGGCCCTAACACTCGCTCATGGATAGCTTCACGTTTATCGGTTATAAGTGGTTTAAAATTTTTTCTTTCTTTCTTTTCTATTTTTTTTCTTTCATTCATTGTTTTTTTCAACTATATCATATCTCATAACACTAGCAAATCGAGATAGATATATAAGAAAATGGCCATTCATCATCAAGTAATTATTTTTCGACTAGTCACTTTGTCAACTACCTAAGCTCTTACTGCTAGAAACATGTTGTTAAGTGTATATAAGTCTGACGTAGATCACCTACTCAAGACATCAGATAAAAGTAAAATATGCACTCATCATGTTCTAAGAATTCACACCAAGGCAAACAATCTCATCATTAAACTATGTTTCACTACCTAGGGTTTAAGAATTACAAAAGTAGGAACTAACTAACACAACACATGCACACACCCCCAAACTTAAAATTTACATTGTCCTCAATATAAAATAAGCGTAAAGAAAATGAGTGAGGAAAAACATTACCGTGCATGGGTTGTAACATTCTCGTTCACCTTTTAGGTCTCGCTTCGCGACGCTTAGTTATATGCATCGCGATGTCCAATATTATTAGCGACATATTCGCAAGATAGATTTTGATGATGCAATACTAGAGGAAAATTTGGATTCTCCTTCCCGAATGGGAATTGGTGCTACTGCTTCCAAGGGTTTCGGTTCTGAATTGTTCATGTTGAGATGTGCCTCTTGATCTTCTCGCATGTCTCTTCTCAACTGAAGGAAAGTTCTATTGATTTCTGGGTCAAGCGGAAGGAGTTTACAGCTTTGACTTACTCTCATATAACCGCTCAAGATTCATAAAAAAAAAAACTAAAACAACAAAATAAAAAATGATTACATAACAAGTAAAATACTTAGTCCTAAAATTAATAATGAGTGTTAGAATCAGTCCGCGACAACGGCGCCAAAAATTTGATCGTGATTTTCACACGTTACGCAAGCGCACATATTACTTAAGTAGTATAAAAGTAACGATCCATCGGGGACTTATAACCTATGTTACTAATTATTAAAACTAACTACTTACGAGTATCTAATTGAAATTAAATATGACTTTGAATTGAATTTAAACTAAAGTTAAAGAAAATAAAGATAACTATGAAATTTCCAAAGACAATCAATGAGAACAAGGCATATAGGGTTGTGAATCCAACCATCATTATTCTACATATGAATTGATTTTCCTATACTCGTGTAATAAATTGACTTATTAACCTGGAACACGAAGATATCCACAATCCTTTTTCGATGCTCATCTGTAAATATTCAGAGTGAATTAATTAACTATATTTATATGTCAACTAATTAACGCCAAATTCATTAAGATTAAGTTCAAATTATGGTTACACACGCCCTACAAGTATATTTCTATCGCGTAGAAAAATCCATAAGAAGAGATCATATGCTATTAAATCTAAGGTTAAACCTAAAATTCTTTTGTCAAGTTCAATTAAGTTTACCAAATCAATCTTAATGGTGATCAAGCAAAAAGAAACATTTAAAGCAAAATTCAATAAATAAGCCAAATCATCACACAAAATATAAGAAAAATCAATTTATAAACTCAAAATATTGGGTTTCATCACAACCCTGGATTAAAGGTTTAGTTGTTACACATGCTCAAAAGCTATAAGTAGATATTCAATAATAAATAAAACATTATGGAAGCAAAGAAAAGAAGAAACTATGTCGAGATCGGCAGTTTTTCGCTCCCTGTTGTTGAGTTTTGTGTTGTGCTCACTTGATGTGCTTCATCTTCTCTGAAAAATCTATTTGGAGGCTTCAAAATATGTTATGAGACTCCCCTCTAGGTTTTGGGATGAACTATTGCTTATATAGCAGGTCTCGGGGTGTTTCTTGAAAAAAAATCGAGTTATGAACGAATTTGGAAAACGTGTCTGTGTCGTGACTCGCGTGGCTGCGCATCGGGACGCTCTTGGCTTTCGTCAGCGCGTCTGGATGGGCGTCGCGACGCGCTAACCACGGTTGCTCTCTGTCAAGTTTTTCATCATGTGTGCGTCTCTACGCTCAATCTAGCGCCGGGACATGCGTTTTGACTCTGAATTTTCCGTTTTCATCCCTATTTGATTCCGTTGAGTCTCGATATTATTTTAATCTGTAAAATAAATCTGAAATACATCAAAGTACTCATAAAACTGGAGATAACTCACAAAACATTAAGCTATATGCATATTGGCTGCTCATCAGCAGGAACAGATAATGATGATGAGTAAATAATTGTAATAGGGTTAACTATCTAAAAAATATAATGGAATTACGTGAGCTTTGATTCTTTTCACCCCAAGAGGATACATATGCAGCCTAAGTTTTTATAAATTTAAGTTCAAGCTCTTTATTTTATTTTTAATTAAAGTTTTTAATTTAATGTAATAAAATTTAAATTAATAATTTTTTTATTATTTATTTCATAATAATATCCCATTACTAATTTTTTTTAAAATTTATTTCCATTTTTTAAAATTATTTTTTTTAAAAAAAATTGACTGGAATCGTTCGGTCCGATTTTGGTTAACGGTTCCACAACCGAACCGGTGGTCGGGTCTACTCTCAATATCAGTTGTGGCACTTTACAATTATATTATAACGTAATCATTTTAGGATCATTTACGCCTTTAACATAAATATAATAATAATAATTTAACGTGCCCAGCACCAACTCCTACAATAACAACACATCCTCTCTTTTATACTATCCAAAAAAAATTCTTTAACAACTCATTACAGATCTCAACAACTCACTTTCTAAGCTAACACATGTAACACTTGAAAGCTTATTAACTAGCATTATTGAATGAGTCAAACATGTGAGACTCATGAATAAAACATAAATTATGATTGGAATTTGTGAAAAGGGGCAAATGGGGCCTGATATATTAATTACGGATGTTGATTGAATGGATTAAGTAAATGTATAAGGATTCTTACATATAAGTGTTACCAAAATTGAGATGTTTGGATTTAAAAAAAATAAGAAGATCTATCTAATCAAATCAAGATTCATATATGGACCATATATGTAAGGTCTGTATCCTCTCTTACATTGATTGTACTAATAATTGTTCAAAAAATTGTATGTCATATCTGACTTTGAATATTTTTCTCTTTCAAAAACTGTATAAGCAAAACAATAATAGTAAACGTGTTTTCTATTTCTACTCGCAAGTCTAGTAGCCCTATTCTGTACACCTAAAATATATTGTTTCCAATATATTCAAACTCTCTAAGAAAGTTGGTATAATCAATTTTGATAATTGGATATCTTGTAAAAACTACTTGCTTTTCTATATTAATTGTACTATATATACTTTTATTAATTACCCAAATGATTGAATTTTTCTTTAATTAGTCCTAAGTAACCTTTTTTTTTTTTTTTTGGCAATATAACCTGCAATATCTCTAATTTCATTTTAAGTACAATTATCATTTAATTGCGTATATAATTTATAATCGTTATGTTTCTTTTTCCTAATGCTCACTATAATTATTAACAATGAACAATTTGCTTCTTATGTCTACTGGAATGCTTTCTAATTACTCCTAGTTCTCACTTCTAACAAGTCATCCATATGCATTTTAAACTCTTTTATATCTCCTCAACTTTATGCTAGATCCTGTGTTTATATGGGAATATATGGGTTTATTAATTATTTTTAGCTTATAGCCTTATACTGTATTACTCCTAGTTCTCACAATCTTATATAAATATCATGTAATGCACTAATTTAGATGCATGGGTCGGGCTTGTAGTATAGTGGTATTTATGTTCTCAACACTGGGCTATAAATATGGAAATGAAAATATATAGGTAAACATCTCTCGAATATTAGTATGAGTATACTTCTGATTTCATGATATTTTCAGTCTACGTTATGACGTCTGGAAAGCACTACAATGTACTTATATAGTTTCGTAGTTTATCTCCAATTATACATATACGTATAATTGTAACAATCATTAAGCATGTATATATTGAAAAATTATCAATGAACCACCTTTGTTTTGATGAAAGAACATATTATGTCCACGAAATTAATGACACTACGACACCCCTATTTTAATTTAGTATCAACCAACCACTTTATGTTAACAGAATCAAATTTTGTTAAAAGTATTTGTAAAAAAAAACTATTTTACCCCTAATATTATTTAATATTATAGTGTCTTCTTAATATAAAATAGAAATGTTATGTGATGCAGTGGCATTATCATACTTCTTTGGCACTGGTAAATAGATATCTTCAATAATAATGATGATGATGATAGTAACAATAAAAACAACGATAATAATAATTAATGACGATGACACAATAGCAACAACCACTCTAATAACCTTATACAATGAGACTGATTTTTAACAATGTCAAAAAAAATATATGTAACGTGATTTAGTATTAATAAAGTAGCAAACCCATAAAACTTACCTTGAATTTTGAAAACACTATAAGAAAATTAGAGATTATCAACCGAATATTCGGTCGATAATCTAAAAAATTCTGTCGATAATCAAGATTACCGATTGAAAATCAACCGAAAGTATTTGGTCGGTATTTGACTTATCGGTAATAAAATACTGATCAAAATAGCATCAGTCGGTAACAATACTGACTGAATAAATAAATAAATTTTTTTGAATCGAAATACAAATTGATGTAATTAATGTGACTTAAATTCTTAACTTCAAGATTGAATGTGTTGTAAAATTACAATGTGTGTGTGACCGACTGAATAAATAAATAAATAAATTTTACACCAACCGACTTTTCTACTTTCTATCAAAAAGTTACTCAACTTGATAATTTGACAAAAATACTTTGATGACGTCATGATGCTTTTAATGTCATTAACGAATAGTGTTGGCCGGTATTAAACAAAAAAAAATTATCATTGTCAGAATTTATTGGACGTGAATTGTACGTTCATTGAAAAAAATGTGGTGGTAGATTGATAATTTCTCTATAAATTTATAGATGGAAGGGTATTTAGGTGAAATCACTTGGACATGACATAGAAAGAGCCCCGACAAGAAAATCGTTCTACATATAAAAACTCATTCAAAACATGCAGCTGCTTTCTCTCGACTCTTCTTATCCAAAGAAAAAATTCTCTCTCTTCACGGCTGCGGCAACAGCCCGGCCGTACGAAGCCATCTCCTCCTTTTAAAGCTAAAACATTTTTATCATTTATTATTTTTCTCTTGCAGTAGTAATAGGGGCTAACGTAAAGCGTTAGAAGCCAAGCTGGCAGCTGCCTGGCAACTTTCTTGTGTGTGTGTATAAATAAATCCAATAAAATTTTAATATTCAAAACACAAGAAATCTGAAATTGTATTCAGGGCATTAAATATGTCGTCAAAATTATAGAGCAAAGTGAGAAATTACCAAAATTGTCGACGGAATACCACCGACTATTAAAAAAAAAAAAATCGTAGCTAAAACAATCGCGACAGAATGCTGCCTAAAAATTCATCACTAATTTAGAAACGGTAATAATCCATAATAATAATAATATTTCATTATTATTAATTCTATATTAAATATAAGAAATATTATTAATTAATTTACATGATGATTCAATAGCTTGGTGGTGCACAAGCTCCACTCTAAAATTAAAAGGAGGTACTGTGGACCCATTTAGTAATGATATTTTTAAATTAATTTACCAACAGATTTTCTTTCTTTGGTATTTCGTTGGTAATACTTGTTGGGGTCATATGCTGCGAAAGCGCAGTTCAGATGAAATCGTAATTTTTAAATTTTATAAGTTATTGGATAAATTATTTGATATCATATATTTATAATTTATTCATATTTCACCTAAACATATTATTCGATATCATATAACGACATAATTAATAATGAAAATATTATGAAATTTTTGCGGAAACGATTTTCCGTAAAATAGCATAAAACGTATTTTAATCGAACCGACAATCAAGACCACACAGGGGTTGCCCGGGTCATCCCCAATGGTATTTGGGCAGTTCATGGGCTGGCTAAACAGTGATCAATTCACTGTTTCGGCAACCGTTATACGGTAAGCTCAAAACTCACTCGGTAACGCCGTTTTTCGCTGTTTTCACTTATCTTCAATTCGAACCAATTTCCGAAAATTATCCTAACTCCCAATACACATCCAACACATCCAAATGACATATTTTCCGTCACTAAATTTCCGGAATTTCCATGTCTAAAATACTGAGCAAAATTTATCATTTTTCATGCTTTAAATCCAATTTTCTCAAGACTAGTCAAATTAATCTTACACCAAATTAAAGTCACCACTAATTAAGAACTCTAGAACAATTATAGCCATAACAAGAGTGGTCATTACACTCTAAAATGACAACCAAGTTATCCAATAATAAATTGAACATAAATGATACTAATTTAGTTCAAAGTATATCTACACATGCTCAAAGCCACTCAATCAATCATCCAAATTAGAAAACCTCAAATTTAAGAAACCAAAAGAAACCCTAGAATATTTCTAGTAGCTCAAGAACAAGAAACAAACTTTCAAAGCTTAAAGATATTAAGGATTACCTCATGAATCTTCAAAATTCCTTAAGCTTTGTTATTGATTCATGTCTTTCCTTTTGTCTCTCAAAATATAATTTTTGAAGCCCTCTCTAATGGAAAAATTCGTCCATCATCAACCCATGGAGAAAGAGAAAATATTTTTTTCTTTTTATTCATGGAAGTGGTGTTAGATGAGGTAAAAAGGTCAAACAAAAAATTAATTTTAAATCAATTAAAAAGGCTTGATAAAAAGTGTGACACATGATATTTTATTTAACCATATATTATCTTAATATATATTAAATAAAAAAGCCAATACTTTACACATGTAAACTAAATAATAAAAGTCAAAACAAGATAATGGTTATTATTTTACATGTGTCATCAAATTATTTGTCAATTTATGTGTATCTAATCTAATCATGTATCAAATACAAATACACATTAGAACAACCAAAATTACCCCGACATGTGAATTTTCGTTTATCGATTAAACACTTTGAATTAACTAATTTAATCCGATAAAATATTATGAATAATCAGTATTATTTATAGCGTGTTGCCCAAGTTCTCAACGAATACAATTTATACTGTGGGACTCTCTAAGTTTAGGTACATATGTCACGAAATCTAATTTCGTGTCAATAATTCACCCACTCGTAAATTATGACGACTACGGATTATCTCGCTGAACTATGCAAGTCAAGATCATAGCATACGTATAATCCTTCTGTCACAGGCTATCCATATTATACCAGAGATATAGATGAGAATGTCAAATCCCTAAGGTATAATATAGTCAACTTACAAATTTACGATCTATAAATAACACTCAAAACTCACTTCTGCGGTGTACCACAACCATGGATTTAACGGATCCTAAACACGTGCAGGATACATATGCCATGTACACTGATAAGTGTGGTTTATACACACTTATTGAGATATTTTTAGCTTATTGTTTTGTTATATTTTGAGATATTTAAATGTCATTTATAGTTTATTTCATGTTTTATTTGTAGGGGCATTAATACATGGATCTGGGAACAATTGCAAGTGTTTTGGGAACTTCCGGGAACACAGGATGAGCACGGGAGCATTGGCACCATGATACAGATCGTCAGGCGCCACGGCACCAAAATCACATACAAACTCCAGGGGAGTGGGCGCCTAAATTAATTAACCAACAATGGCGCCAAGGCGCCTAGTGAAAAAGGTGGCGCCATGGCGCCACCAATTCCTTATACAAATGGCGCCATGGCGCCCCCATAAGCCATCACTCGCCCATAGAATTTCCCGAGGGTTTGGCACCGCGGCGCCCAAGCCCAGGCGCCGCGGCGCTGCGGAAGAAAAAAAGTCAGATTCGATCCAGGAAATTAATTTTAGGGTTTTTAAGATCCCTAATGATACCCAAAGACTCCGAGCTTCCACTATAAATATAACAGTTCATCCAGAATAAAAGGAGGCTAATACACAGCA
Organism: Zanthoxylum bungeanum; assembly: GCA_019454045.1. NCBI lineage: Eukaryota > Viridiplantae > Streptophyta > Magnoliopsida > Sapindales > Rutaceae > Zanthoxylum > Zanthoxylum bungeanum. Next base: position 148,949 of record SKCR01030884.1, read on the forward strand.
CAAAATACATAAATAAATATTTTTAGAGATCCAAGGAGAGGATTGAATAGCGACAAGAGGAGACAAAGGCGGTGACGTCCGAGGAGGAAGAGATTCAATTCGAGTTTTATCTTCTTATTTCTTTCTTAGAACTTTAATGATTTCCATTAGATTCATGACTTGTTTAGTATTGTTTTTATTTATTGTCATGAATTAACTCTTTAATTCTGGAGAATGATGTAATCAATGCTTGAACCTTGTATTGATTGTTAATTTTGTTATGAAGTTTTATTAATTTATTTATATTCTTTTGAGTTTAATGCTTCTTAATTGTTGGATGATGAATGTTTAGAATCTATCACTCGAGAGAGGGGATTTTGAATGGATCTAGAGAATATGACCTAGGATTTTATAGAGTTCGAGAGAATCTGTAGTCCTTTGAAGCCGTTAATATAGAATCATAAAGCGTAATGAGTTGTTAACTATTGGATTTTTATAGAGATATCGAAGTCTATAGTTGATGATATTTTCACTCGGCACTCGAGAGAAGGAGTGAATATTTTAGGAATCTTGACTTATAAACAATATAACTGAACAAAAATTAATTGGCATAACAAATACATAGGCGACAGCTAGGTGAAATCAGGATCCAGAATCTCTATCGTATTAGTTCCTCCTATTTTATTATTTTTATATTTATTTATTTAATTAAATCTTTATTATTTGTTTTCTAAATAAAGTTAGGATTATCAATTGTAATACTTAGTGCGAGTTAACGCAATCTCTGTGGGTTCGACACTCTAAACTCATTTATACTAAAACTTGACACTGTACACTTGAATTAAGGAGTTAATTCATGACAATAAATAAAAACAATACTAAACAAGTCATGAATCTAATGGAAATCATTAGAGTTCTAAGAAAAAAATAAGAAGATAAAACCCGAATTGAATCTCTTCCTCCTCGGACGTCACCGCCTTTGTCTCCTCTTGTCGCTCTCCAATCCTCTCCTTGGATCTCTAAAAATATTTATTTATGTGTTTTGTGCTGTGTATTAACCTCCTCTTATTCTGGACGAACTGTTATATTTATAGTGGAAGCTCAGAGTCTTTGGGTATCATTAGGGATATTAAAAACCCTAAAATTAATTTCCTGGATCGAATCTGACTTTTTTTCTTCCGCAGCGCCGCGGCGCCTGGGCTTGGGCGCCGCGGTGCCAAACCCTCGGGAAATTCTATGGGCGAGTGCTGGCTTATGGGGGCGCCATGGCGCCATTTGTATAAGGAATTGGTGGCGCCATGGCGCCACCTTTTTCACTAGGCGCCTTGGCGCCATTGTTGGTTAATTAATTTAGGCGCCAAGGCGCCTTTGCAATTTATCAAGGGCGCTATGGCGCCCACTCCCCTGGAGTTTGTATGTGATTTTGGTGCCGTGGCGCCTGACGATCTGTATCATGGTGCTAATGCTCCCGTGCTCATCTTGTGTTCCTGGAAGTTCCCAAAACACTTGCAATTGTTCATAGATCCATGTATTAATGCCCCTACAAATAAAACATGAAATAAACTATAAATGACATTTAAATATCTCGAAATATAACAAAACAATAAGCTAAAAATATCGCAATAAGTGGGTATAAACCACACTTATCAAATACCCCCAAACTTAAGGTTTTGCTAGTCCCGAGCAAAAGATAAAATAAAAAACTAAATTCAAATAAATAATTAAAAATAACTAAATTAACTAAGCCACTTTCGTAGGGATCACGATTGCATTTAGCATATGCAACAAGCCTTTAAACCCCTAGGCGGCCCTAGTCGACGAGTTATAGTCTCGTGAGGGCTTACAGCGACGACATCCAAAAACGTCATTCACACACAATCATGCAAAAAATAAAAAAATAATAACAAAAGATAGTCCCGATAGTTGCACATAAATATATCCTCAAAGAAAGCTTATAAATGAAATTAGAGAACCTTCAAAGTACGCAATTGCAACTCGAATCCAAATTCTTGAATAAATTATCTAAGCTAGACTCAAAGTGTGTATGTGTAAAGGTTTCAGTCACAACTTGATCCTAAGTAAGCCAACTCAATGATTTCGTTTAAAAATTAGAATCGATGGGTCAAACCAACCTAGATATCTCAATTATGCTCTGTAATTTGCTTTATTTCGTGCTCAGCATGTTATTGCTAAAGTTTCAAGTCCAATGGTTTCATTTTGCATGTTTATTGCTAAAGTTTCAAGTCCAATGGTTTCATTTTGCATGTTTATTGCTAAAGGTTTCATCTTCGAAATATTGCATATTTATTGGTGAAAGTTGCAAGTTTAATGGTAGAAGTTGCATATTCAATGGTCATAGTTACATGTGCGATTTTCGAGGCAGATGCAATTGCATGTTATTGCTAAAGTTTCAAGTCCAATGGTTTCATTTTGCATGTTTATTGCTAAAGGTTTCATCTTCGAAATATTGCATATTTATTGGTGAAATTTGCAAGTTTAATGGTAGAGGTTTCATATTCAATGGTCATAGTTACATGTGCAATTTTCGAGGCAGATGCAATTGCATGTTATTGCTAAAATTTCAAGTCCAATGGTTGCATTTTGCATGTTTATTGCTAAAGGTTTCATCTTTGAAATATTGCATATTTATTGGTGAAAGTTGCAAGTTTAATGGTAGAGGTTTCATATTCAATGGTCATAGTTACATGTGCGATTTTCGAGGCAAATGCAATTGCATGTTATTGCTAAAGTTTCAAGTCCAATGGTTGCATTTTGCATGTTTATTGCTAAAGGTTTCATCTTCGAAATATTGCATATTTATTGGTGAAAGTTGCAAGTTTAATGGTAGAAGTTGCATATTCAATGGTCATAGTTACAAATGCGATTTTGAGGCAGATGCAATTGCATGTTATTGCTAAAATTTCAAGTCTAATGGTTTCATTTTGCATGTTTATTGCTAAAGGTTTCATCTTCGAAATATTGCATATTTATTGGTGAAAGTTGCAAGTTTAATGGTAGAAGTTGCATATTCAATGGTCATAGTTACATATGCGATTTTCGAGGCAGATGCAATTGCATGTTATTGCTAAAGTTTCAAGTCCAATGGTTTCATTTTGCATGTTTATTGCTAAAGGTTTCATCTTCGATATATTGCATATTTATTGGTGAAAGTTGCAAGTTTAATGGTAGAGGTTTCATATTCAATGGTCATAGTTACATGTGCGATTTTCGAGGCAAATGCAATTGCATGTTATTGCTAAAGTTTCAAGTCCAATGGTTGCATTTTGCATGTTTATTGCTAAAGGTTTCATCTTCGAAATATTGCATATTTATTGGTGAAAGTTGCAAGTTTAATGGTAGAAGTTGCATATTCAATGGTCATAGTTACAAATGCGATTTTCGAGGCAGATGCAATTGCATGTTATTGCTAAAGTTTCAAGTCCAATGGTTTCATTTTGCATGTTTATAGCTAAAGGTTTCATCTTCGAAATATTACATATTTATTGGTGAAAGTTGCAAGTTTAATGGTAGAGTTTGCATATTCAATGGTCATAGTTACATGTGCGATTTTGAGGCAGATGCAATTGCATGCTATTGCTAAAATTTCAAGTCTAATGGTTTCATTTTGCATGTTTATTACTAAAGGTTTCATCTTCAAAATATTGCATATTTATTGGTGAAAGTTGCAAGTTTAATGGTAGAAGTTGCATATTCAATGGTCATAGTTACATGTGCGATTTTCGAGGCAAATGCAATTGCATGTTATTGCTAAAGTTTCAAGTCCAATGGTTTCATTTTGCATGTTTATTGCTAAAGGTTTCATCTTTGATATATTGCATATTTATTGGTGAAAGTTGCAAATTTAATGGTAGAGGTTGCATATTCAATGGTCATAGTTACATGTGCGATTTTCGAGGCAGATGCAAATGCATGTTATTGCTAAAATTTCAAGTCCAATGGTCTCATGTTGCATGTTTATTGCTAACGGTTTCATCTTCGAAATATTTCATATTTATTGGTGAAAGTTGCAAGTTTAATGGTAGAAGTTGCATATGCAATGGCCATAGTTACATGTGCGATTTTCGAGGCAGATGCAATTGCACGTTTTTGCTAAAATTTCAAGTTCAATGGTCTCATGTTGCATGTTTATTGCTAACGGTTTTATATTCGAAATATTGCATATTTATTGGTGAAAGTTGGAGCTTGCATATTCAATGGTCATATTTATACGCCCTAACACAAATATTGAGTGGTTTTTTCTTTAATTGTTAAAAGTTGCGTTTGTAATGGTCATTTTTTAATTTTTTATTTTTCAAGCTTAAAATATTTGTTGCATCTTTTAAGGTTGAAAGTTGCATCTTAATGGTTAAATTGCATATTGATGGTGTGAAATTGCATGTATTGGTTATATCTAACAATTACAAATTATTCAATATCATGTTTATTACTTCGATTCGATCTCGATTTCGTGTTTAATGATTATAAGTTAATACAAAAAGATGAAACATCACAAATAATGAGCACAGATTATTAATATTGATATCTATTTATATTTTTCGTTAATTACATATGTTAATTTAGCATATATACGAGTTTTATACTTATTGTTTTCGCTTACAATTTTTATTCATTACGACTAGGGGTGGCAATTTTTGGTAAGGATTTCGTTTATTTATTCGATTCAATAAATAATTAATAAATATATTAATTACATGTGTTATGGTTTAATTTTCATTAATTATATATGTTAATGAGCATGCATATGAGTTGGAAAAAATCGATTCCATATTAAATTAATCAATTTTCAAAAATCGATTCCATATTAAATTAATCAATTTTCTACTTATTTATTTATGTAAATATTAAATTCGGTTATAATTAATAGTATTTCAGATATTGACTAAAGTTAATGAGCATGGAGGATAATTTTTTATAATTTTTTTCTACAATAATTTTTATTTCATATCCCTCATATGAAAGGTATTTATTATGAAAATTAATTTTTATTAGTTATTCGTGTATGATTCGTTTTATTATTTCTTTTATCAGTTATTGATATTTTTCAATTAAGATTCCAGTAATTATGGCTAATTACCTTTGAAAAAATAATATTTCGGATATTAACTAGAATGAAACTTGGTGGCCTTATTCCATATAGTCTTTTACTCAATATTTGTATGACATTTTGGATGCTGTAAGAAGTACGTTAATGAGCATGCAGCCACTTTACCCCAGTTCTATTTACACAAAATCCATTCAATACATAATTCACTAGTTGCAGCCACATTTCACAATTTCTATTTACATAAAATCCATTCAATACCTAAATCACTAGTTGCAGCCACATTTCTATTTACACAAAATCCATTCAATACATAATTCACTAGTTGTAGCCACTTTTCCGCAGTTTTATTTACACAAAATCCATTCAATACATAATTCACTAGTTTCAGCCACATTACAAAATCCATTCAATACCTAAATCACTAGTTGCAGCCATATTTCTATTTACACAAAATCCATTCAATACATAATTCACTAGTTGCAGCCACTTTTCCGCAGTTCTATTTACACAAAATCCATTCAATACATAATTCACTAGTTGCAGCCACATTTCTATTTACACAAAATCCATTCAACACCTAAATCACTAGTTGCAGCCACATTTCTATTTACACAAAATCCATTCAATACATAATTCACTAGTTGCAGCCACACTTCACAATTTCTATTTACACAAAATCCATTCAATACCTAAATCACTAGTTTCAGTATATGCATTGAAAAGTATCAGTTACATTTTCAGTAAAACAAATGTCAAGCCTTTCTCCTTAAACGACCTTTCTTTTGACTGTTCTTTGCCATTCTAACTGGCAATTTCGCAAGTTTCGATCTGGGTGTTTGCAGTGAATTCAGTTGCTGTTGATTATTATATTCTCTCATTGCTAACTTAAGACCTCATCACGGTTTTCATTAAATTGAGAGTCAATAAGTTGCAGTGCTATTGTCACTCTTACTTCCTGGGAGTCATGCTGGTCCAATTGATATAAAATAAGTGAAGGAAACTAGTCAGTATATGTACCACCCAACAACGTCAACCTCAACTGAATATATTTATACAATCCAAAATAAGTTAATATGTGTCTTCACATAGAAATAATTGTGCAGCAAAAGAAAATGAAATGTTATTGATACATTTACAAAATCAAATGCTGATTATACATTAAAGAGACCAAACACAATGTAGTTAAACCATGAATATATACTGTGTAAGTGCAAGTAACAAGAATATATACTGTGAACTTATAACTATATGTAGCACCCAAAAACCTCAACACAATGTAGTTAAACCATCCAAAATAATCAAGTGAGTAAATAAATGAATATATAGAAATGTTATGTTGTACGAAACACTTGATTATGAATAGTTAGTTGAACGTAATAGTCCCATATCGTACCAGATAAGTTGTGCTGGTGGCGAATCCCGGAGTGTCCATAAATTTAATAACATAAATCCCGCAATCATACCCGTTGGGTTGGGTTGGAACTCCCATACCATTGCATACTTGGAAAGACAGGAAGCTCCAAGGTTCTGGGAATGTATTCAGTATATAACTGCGGTGGATAACATCCAGCGCTTGCAACTAAATGAGAAAATAAACTGGTTATAATAAAAAAAATCTGCATAATAGATATACAACAAAATAATGAAATAAATAATAAACAAAAAAAAGTGAGATGGAATTACAATAATATTCACTTGGTTTTGTCGTTTACGCGCTCGACGACCACTCCGTAAAGAATCTCAAATCTCACAAACTTTTTCTTTAACGTTAACCAATAACATGTACCAATGGAAATCTACCTCGTGGATGGGCACAAATATCTAGTGACAAGTAAAGAAGATATAAGGATGCAATTAAGAAATAGTAACGTAAAAATTATAAATGAAGCATATAGAAATATATATACTGGACATGTTGGCATCTTTGCAGATCACACATATAATGATCTTTCAATTAGGAAGCTCTACGAAACGAATCATATTGTGCATTTCGCTCTAGTACCATTTGCTACATATTCAATTATGGAATCGAGACCAAAATATTATGACTTGGAATGAGATAAAAAAAAAAAAATGAAACCAACCATCACATGAAGTGTTATTATCCCTCTCTCTGCGTTACATTGTTTAACCAACCATCTACATAACTCTTATCGCACTCTACCACATCTGAGACCAAAGAGGCTTCCAAATCCAAGCTCTCTTACAGCTTCTTCTTGTTCAACACTAAATGTGGAAACCATTTCGAGAATCGAGTGACACTGCATCTTGATATTCCTCTATAGTTATGGTCTTTCTCTTCTACCTTATCCACTAGATCGCGTAATAATCCACGAGGCCACTTTTGGTGGTTGACAAATTCCTTATTATACTTGTTCACAAAAGCAACTTTCTGTTCCAAGGTCATTTTCTTCCAATTCGTTCCTATGTGACATTTTATCTATAACTAAATAATATAGTCAAATCAAAAAATATAGAGAAGGTTAATAAATCAAACTATAAAGTTAAATAACAAAGAAAAGTTAAATAGTAGATTGCATACCTCTTTGGTCACTTTAAGACCTTCTTCTTTCAGCCGCTTTGCTTCAGACTTGCTGTCGAGACAAGTCAAATTAATTTTGTATGTACATCATCAAATAAACTTATTTAACTATTGACACTATTTGGTTAACTAGTAACTTACTAATAATAGCACCATGCGTGCTTGCCTGGTCCATGAGGTTGTTCATTCGTTTCAATCCTCTTTTGTTTAGCCATGATGTTTACAACCAATGACAGAGATGATGGACTACAAATACATCAACAATGATAAGTAAGTTAATATAAAGTTGGAAAAAAGCTTGATAACCACGAAGATCAAAGGTTAATTTAATTTAAATAGAAGATTTTTTATATCTTCTATTGGAATCATGAAGATCAAAGGTTAGGTTAGGTTAGAATATAAGTGATTTAAATTAAATTAACAAAACTTAAAGATTACACTAAAGCCAAAATTCAATTAAACCAAGATTATTCATGCATAACATGATCACCACATTCATACTCACACACATATAAATATATTTAACTAATCCAATGCATGTTCCCAAACTTATTGATATTTCTCATATTAATTAAAATGAAGCCTATAAGCCTCTCCACTCCATCCCACTTCAGCTATCAGGTATATGATGATCAGTCAAGGCAGTTCTTTTGACTGGTAGTCGAGGCCTTTTGTGATGGAGTCAGAGTCAAATGAAAAGCGTGCAAATGACAGTTTTAACAAAGAACACGGACTTGATGTCATTGATGACAGGAGTAGTAAGATAGCAAGACACCCTCGATGGACTATAGAGGAAACTATTGTTCTCATACAAAATCAGAGCCATCAAGTTTCAAATTTGGTGATCAAAATAGAACAAACCCAAAATAGAAGAACAAATTCATGATTAATTTACACACTGCATGCAAGATTCGCAACAAGAAAAAAAACCCAAAATCACTAAAATCATAAAGGATGTATTGTAATCAAGATTACCGACCACAAAAATCCAGCAACGTGCGACAGAGTTGAGCAGCAACGGAGTTGACCAGCGACGGAGAAGCAGGCGTCGGCGTCGGCGTTTGCGATTTTAGGGCACAAATTTGAGACACCCTCGATGGACTAGAGAGGAAACTATTGTTCTCATACAAAATCAGAGCCATCAAGTTTCAGATTTGGTGATCAAAACAGAACAAACCCAAAATAGAAGAACAAATTTCATGATTAATTTACACACTGCATGCAAGATTCGCAACAGGATAAAAAACCCAAAATCACTAAAATCATAAAGGATGTACTGTAATCAAGATTATCAACCACAAAAATCCAGCAACGTGAGTTGAGCAGCAACATATTTTACCAGCGATGGAGAAGCAGGCGTCGGCGTCGGCGTTTGTGATTTTAGGGCACATATTTGCCTTCTTGTGTGAGAGCGAGAGATCGTGAGAGCGAGAGTGAGAGTGAAAATGATGACACAATTTTGGCTTGTGAGACAGAGAGAGAGAGAGACCGTGAGAGATGGGGGAAATTTGTGAGAGAGAGAGATAAACAGGGAGAGACATGAGAGATGAGGGATTTGAGAGAGATAAACTATTTTTTATCTATGTTAATCCTGGGTACCACAGATTATTATTATTATTATTATATTATTATTAGTATATTATTATTATTACTACTACTACTTGTTTTCCATTATTTTTCACATTTTTACGTCAACGTACAGATTTTAGTAATTTCTCAATTTTTTCTCATAGATCTCAATAAGGTTAGAAAGTTAGATTTTCTTATTTTTCTAGCATTAGTTTGTTATTTGTAGTGGTATTTATATGATCTATAAACTATAATGGTTAAATGAATACAAAAGTAAAATCCGTTTCAAGCATTAATTTTCATATTGTATATATGTTTATGTTGAAAGAGTAATTATATCTAATTTTTATATAAGACTCGTAATATTTCTCAGTAGTGGAACGCCGACGCCTCATAAAGTTAGAAATTTGTTAAAATGTACCTTATAAATTAATAAAAATGATTTGTTAATGAGATAATTTTGATTTGTCATCATAAAAATAAAAATCACATTTTACTCACACTACTAAATTAATATTTTAGTTACGTCAATGCTCTTATTAGGTGTATTTATTTTACATAAATTCATGTCAACGATAAATATATAAATGTTAATTTATGATTTTTAATTTAGTCCAAGATATAATTATATCTTGATTCCGCCTCTATATATGTTTTTCCATTTCAAAATTCGATCTGATCATCTCCATCACTTGAATCACACATGATACGGTAATATTTTATTTTATGGTTAGCTAAAAGGATCTTTTCAAAATGAGGAAAAAGGAGGTTAAAATGGAATTTGAATAAATGCGGATTAAAATTGTGTTAAATTTTTTATAATTTTTTTTACGTGTGTTGATGGGGATTTCTGCGACTGAGGTACCTGAACAGTTCGGCAAGGGCAAGGGGGGAATTCTCCTCATCTGGAGGACCCATGCTCAGAGTGTACATGTTGCTCTTCGACCTGGGATGGAACTCGGGTCCAGTTATTCGTGTATGACCGACCAAAGAATATGTCATGGCACAGATTTCAGAGGCTGACAACATCAGAGCCGGGGCCGACCACAGAAGACCGGCAGTTCGGCTTGGTTTTATCTTCCTTCCAGGAAACGGTTGATGAGTTCAGTTATTTCGGGTTAGGACGATATCAGTTTGAGAAGCTCGGTAGATTACTTGGCCGACCTCTTCATGATCGACGTGAGACCAGAGTAGTTGGATTTTCCCTCTGACACGTGGCACATCTTGAGAGCTCTTTGCATGCTGGCTTCATAATTGTTGTGTGTGGCAGCAGAGAAAACAGGTTGATGTGACAGGCCGTCAGAAGACAGGTTTGCTTTCGGCGTCGACAATCTTGGGGTAGAGAGCCCGTCAATTAGTCGGAGACCGCGCGGGAAGCATCACATAGCTATAGGAACAGTGTTGTAATTTCTGAGTATATAAAGGAAGTTAGGTTCATTCATGAAAAAAGGGATCGATTGAGGAGGGAAATCTTGTAAAGAACAAAAAAGAGAGAATTACTTGTAAACCCTAGAATACAAATCAGCTCGATCTTACTCGGAAAATAGGTCGGCCGAGCCCGATTTGAGTAATAAAAGAGAAATACCACATTTTGTGCCCGTGGATGTAGGCTGGACTTGTTCCGTTGAACCACGTTAAAATTCTCTTGTCAATCTTTGTGTTTTCCTACTCTTTTAATATATTTACCACATAACCAAACAAATTCAAGGTTGAGGGAAGGTTGTCTCGGGGGGGGGGGGGGGGGGGGAGGGATTATCTCGAAACTACCCCTGGGACGAAAATCATCCGTCAACAGTTGGCGCCGTCTGTGGGGATTGTTAACAAAAAGCAACTTGCGTTGTAAGATGATGGTAGAAGGTGGAAACAATGGGTTGTTGGAGGAGTTCAGCAGCAGAATGGATGAAAAGGGAAATGAATGGGAAGAAACTGGTCAGAACAGGAGAATGAAGGGTTAGCAGGAGGAAGGAAGGTTGACAGGAGAAGCTTTCCTTTTTTGAGTTGAAGAATGAAATGTAAGAGGGGTAGCCAACGATCACCCATTAGGACTGAGTTGCATAATGGAATGTAACGTCGTGGATGTGTGACGTTTGTTGGCAGTGGCTGAACAAGTCCCTCCTGGCGCAGGCGCCATAACTGATCGGCCTGCCAGAGTCCTCAGTTTAACAGGTTGCCAGTGCTGAAGGGTCGGCCAGGGAACTAGTCAGCCAAGGGCAGGGGACAACGTCCATCATGCCCCCCTCAATTGGCGTGGTGGTCTCTCCCAATGAGAGGATGAGATGATGTGAGGAAAACCTGAGGGAGAACCACAAGAAGCCGCGGGTTCTCGGCCGAGCTCCGGATTTGTCCCGAGATGCTTATGGAGCGTTCAACGCAGATGATTCTTGTCAGCATGGTCGGGAAGCAAGTTCAAACAGATCTGAATAAGCTCAGGCTAGAAGATGCGTCGGACTGCCGAGACAAGAACTATAAGAAAGTATTGTAAAAGTCTCTCTTAAAATGACCCGCAAAGAGTTGTAAGAAGGGCAGCAAGTCCATTGAATATGAATAAAACTCTTTTTTTTAAGAAACTTGTCTATCTTACTTGTTTGTTAATCAAATGCGAAAGTTATTTTCAATATTCTTGGGATGTGCTCGATGCGAATGGGTGATCGGTGGTCGGGAAGGGCACCAAGCTCGTGGCACGCCAATCCCGTGTGTCATTATCAAACCCCCGGGTGGAAGTCTCCTGACCTGGCTCCTTTCACCTTTGAGGATAGAGAACGCATCAAAGGATGAGGTGCATGTGGGAAAAGTGCGAACCCCTCGCGGCACGCCAACCCCAGGTGTCATTATCAAACCCTAGAGGCCGGAGGGTTACTACCCTATGACTCGCATCTTTGAGGAGTCTCGGGTAAACCGGACCTAGGGAGGTTTATTTCCTTGCGAGTCGGCTGATGAGTCCCGTTGAGAACCACCTAGGAATGGCACACATGGGGTGTCTTCCTCCCTCCTGGGGATTTACCCGACCGCCTCGGATCGGCGTATCTGTAGCCTGGTTAGCCGGGACACTGAATTGTAAGGTTCAAAATTATGTTTTGAGAGGCACCGGGCAGGACGCTACCTCGGAACACCCGATTTGTTATTTTTTCATGAATTTGTGTGGAGTACCTGTTAAGTCACCTCCATTTTGCTAACTTTGCTTTGCTCCATTTTTGTTTTTCGCTGATGCCCGGCAAGGGGACGCCCGCGCCGGGACCCGCAGAGCCTCAGAGATTGAAAATCTTCCCTCATGTAAGTCTCAAATGTTCCACCTGTTCGGGGCTGGATTCGTTCCGCCGATGCATTGTACCACCTGCTCGGGGCTGGACTCGTTTCGTCGATGCATCGTTCCACCAACTCGGGGCTTGATTCATTCCGCCGATTCTGTATTGTACCACCTGCTTGGGGCTGGATTCGTTCCACCGATGCATTATACCACCTACTCGGGGCTGGATTCGTTCCGCCGATGTATCGTTCCACCAGCTCGGGGTTGGATTCGTTCCGTCGAGTCTGTATTGTTCCACCATCTCGGGGCTGGATTCGTTTCGCCGATGCATCGTTCCACTAGCTCGGGGCTGGATTTGTTCTACCGAGTCTGTATTGTTCTACCAGCTCGGGGCTGGATTCGTTCCGCCGAGTCTATATTGTACCACTTGTTCGGGGCTGGATTCGTTCCGCCGATGTATTGTTCCACCTGCTCGGGGCTGGATTCGTTCCGCCGATATATCGTTCCATCTGCTCGGGGTCGGGCTACATCCCACCGAGTCTATCTCATTGGTCTGTAGACGTAACATTCCCCTAGAGCCAAGTGTTTTTCTCAACTCGGGGTCAGGTCATGTCCCACTGAATGTATTTGATTTCGGCTCGGGGACAGACTATCAACTCGAGGCCGGGCTCGAATTGGTCGGGTGCGAGATCAGATTGAGATTTGGAAGAGCAATTTAGAAAATCTGGAGCCAAAATAAGCCAAGTATGGAAAGCGGAACAAAAAACATTCAAGACGAGCAGTAAAAAAGAAATTGTAGAGTGTTATTACAAAAAAGAGGGCAACTGCTTCTTCCTAGTCAAGTCCGGATGGATGGATAACTGGTACGGGTCCGGCAGGAGGCACCTCGGTTTCAGTTTGGGAGGCAAGAGAGGCCCCAGTTTCGGCCTCAGGCACTTCAGAGGCAGGGACGGGAACCTCGGGCTGGATCTCTTTAGGGGCCGGAGACATCGACACGGCAGAAAGGGGTTCAGGGTTATGAATCTCCTCTGAGGAATGGAGAGCAATTTTCGGAACTCCTCTTCTGAAAGCTCCCATTTGTAGAACTGAATGGCCTCATGGATGGGGCCCATGTCAAGATCGGGCATCACCATCGGTATAATCAGGGCACAATCACCGACCCCCTCGAGCCTGATCTGCTCCCTCTCATCCTCCAGCTGGGTGTCCTTTTTCCTCAACGCCTCCAGAGTCTGGTCTCTCTCGTCAATCATCTTCCTCAGCTTAGACTCATCGCTTGGCAACTCCCACCTCAAGTGCTTGATTTCCGCTCGGGCAGCCTCCATATCCTTCTTGGCAATCTCCGCATTCTCCCTGGCCAGAGCAGAAGCATTCCGGATAAATTCATTCAGTTTAAGGGCTTCTGCCATAATCCCCTCCAAAGACTTTATTATTTCATCTCTTTTGGCCAGCTCGGCCTCCCGCTCAGTGATTTGACTTTGGAGCCTCTGAACCTGGCCCCCCTCAGATAGAAGGCTCATAAACAGATCCTTGCTCCGAGCCAGCACATAATTATCCTACAAGTAAGAAGAAAAGAGGTTAGAAAACAAGTAAAAATATAGTGCGGGAGCAAAGAAGAAAGTCTACCTCGGCAATTCGGAAGGACATATGGAAAATCACTTCTTCATGGGAGATGTCCTCGTATTGCGGGATCTTCTCGATGGGCACCGCTTCAGCCAGCTGATTGATGGCCGACACCAGATGAGAAGTGGTCTCTCGGACCTTCTCGCTGAGGTCGTCCACTCCCAGCGTCGCAACACCCTTTCCAGAACTTGGAGGAGCCTCAGCAGCTCGCCTCACCCCCCGAGCAATAGACCTTCTCCTTAGGGGCTGCTTCTCTTCCTCCTCCTCCTCCTCAGGTTCGGCCGCTGCGTCCCCAGACAGACGATGGTGTTTGCTTGAAGGCCTGGAGGACCCAGATGAGGGTCAGACAGTTGTACTTGGTACCGCCCTTGTTGGAGAAGGTACGACTGTATCGATGGCCGAGCAACCGATTTGATTTTTTCCTTGGCCTCTGCTGGAATCGGAGTGATTAACCATCTCCGGGAGCTTCCGGCTTCACCCGACCCCGATTTCTTTGCTGCACCTTGGAACCGGTCAAGGTATCTGGGTTGTCTCGATATTCCTGCAAAATAGGCAAATAGCATGGTCAATTCGGGATTCAGGTGATTTCAAGTCATTCGTGAGTTAGGCACACAAGGGGATCAGTTAGAAAGTCAGTAAGAATCTACCTAGTCGCCCCGGGACCTGTAGGGGTGCACTCCGAATGAGGCCCGACTCTAGGAAGGCCGAATCATTGACTACCTTCTTCCAGTGGCTGGCGTAGCTCCGGGCCACCGTGATCCTACTTCGGACCTCATGGGTAACCTTCGGAGGATCCTTCCAGCAGGCTGAGAAGGGTTAAAGAGTTAGCATTTTATCATGAAAGTTGAGAAAAAGAAGCCAATAGTTCGGATCCTAACCTCCCGCTCTGAATATGTTTGAGACCTCTGTCATCTCCGAGCACATTGGCAAGGTTCGTCCCCAGTCGCATGTAGCCCAGAACTAGGGATCTTTGAAGTTTTTGTTGGTTTGGGGAAGGTCCTTGATGGGGGGACATCGGCGTACGAAGAAAGGTAGTATCAACCATGATGGGACCGGGGGTTGGTCTTTAATTTGTAGAGCCTCTTCAACTCCTCGAAGGTTGGCACTCCGAGGCATGCCCTATGTCATATCACATGCAAGCTGACCAGAATTCTACTGCTGTTCAAGTTCAGTTGACAGGGAATGATCTCCATCCTGGCCAGCATCCCCACAAAGTATGATTGAATGGGTAGCCGAAGGCCGCATTCGAAAAAAGAACAGGAGGAGGGCGACCGAGCCATCGTCAGGTTGGCTCGCGCGGTCTGGTGAACCAGAGACCTCAAGAGCTATGTCTATGGGGACCTCGTACTGTTGACAGAGTACGCATAAGGCATCTTCCGTGATGGTGGAGGGCCAGTTCATGTCTAAGGCCGAGCAGTCCAGTTCTCCCGACTCAGGATCTCTCTGAGGGATTATATGGTGATATGTATCGTTTCGTTCTTGAGAAGGGGTTGGGGTGGTGTCTAGCTCCTCTAGGCTAGGAGAGCCCGAGCTGGAAAAGGTTTCTTCAGTACGAGGAGACTGAGGTTTTACGGGCTTGGCCGAAGAAGATTCAGCGTCAGACATTCCTAACAGTCGCCATGAACGAGAAGGTCAGTCAGTGGTCAGTTTAAGGCACAACGGATCCGAGGGCTATTCTAACTTCCGGGAACCTAGCCTACAGTCTCTAAGTGTCCTAGCAATAGACACAAACAACAAGTCTCTCCTTAAACACATACAACCAAACACAACATTTTTTTTAAAAAAAAAACCGAAATGCATGCATCCTACCCCACTACCCATCCTCCAACCAGAAAACACGCACATACCATACACCCAGTACCAAACCCGAAACATGTTTCGCAATACAGAACGAGAAGATAAGTATGATAGAAGAAAATAAGAACAAGCAGCAACAAGTAAAGTGCCCACATGCAACAGGCAATGATGGCAGAATGCAGCAAATAAAAAGAGAGTGGGCGAGAAGGGACTTACTTGATTTGGGAAGAAGAGAGTTCGCGGATAGTCTGGTCGGCTGGAAGGTTGCTGGTATCAGGTACGATAAGAGTTTTTGCAGTTTGAAGTTGTGATTTTTCGTAAAAGAGAGAAAAAAGCTTTGCTTTGCATCCTTATAGTCAGCACGATGTGTTTTTAGCCGTCGGATCGAGAGAGCCTTCGGATGTGCACCGCGTGTCGCCTTCAGGCTCCATCTGATCAGGTTGGGATGAACGATTGAGATCAAAAGACTTTTGACTGCCACAAGAATGGTCGATTGGTTTCGGTTTTTGGCGGGAAGACCATGAGCTCTCGACAGGTGGCATGCTCGGTTTAAACCCTAAAGATGATTTGATGGGTATTTAAGAAGATGTGATGGCTTGCGGTTATCTAGGGACGGCTACCAGAAGGTAAAAGGCACATTTGCTTCAAGGTGGAAAATCACTTGGAAACCATCAGAATCTTTTTTGGCCGAGGACTTCGAGGCCGAAGTTGTTTCCTACATTGTACTTGTGACCGACCACCAGGCTGATGTATGTCACACTTTAGATTTTTTGTAGTTCTCGGCACCAACTCACACACTAGTTGGAACTGAGAACTATGGGACAAATGTTGATGGGGATTTCTGCGATGAGGTACCTGAATAGTTCGGCAATGGCAAATGTGGAATTCTCCTAATCTGGAGGACCCATGCTCAGAGTGTACATGTTGCTCTTCAACTCGGGATGGAGCTCGGGTCCAGTTTTTCATGTATGACCGACCAAATGATATGTCATGACACAGATTTCAAAGGCCAACAACATCAGAGCCGGGGCCGACCACAGTAGACCGGCAGTTCGGCTTGGTTTTATCTTCCTTCCAGGAAATGGTTGATAAGTTCGGATATTTCGGGTCAGGACGGTATCAGTTTGAGAAGCTCGGCAAATTACTTGGCCAACCTCTTCATGATCGACGTGAGACTAGAGTAGTTGGATTTTCTTCTGACACGTGTCACAGCTTGAGAGCTCTTTGCAGGCTAGCTTCATAATTGTTGTGTGTGGCAGCAGAGAAAATAGGTTGATGTGACAGGCCGTCAGACGACAGGTTTGCTTTCGGCGTCGACAGTCTTGGGGCAGAGAGCCCGTCAATCAGTCGGAGACTGCGCGGGAAGCGTCACAGAGCTATAGAAACAGTGTTGTAATTTCTGAGTATATAAAGGAAGTTAGGTTCATTCATGAAAAAGAGACCGATTGAGGAGGGAAATATTGTAAAGAAAAAAAAAAGAGAAATACTTGTAAACCCTAGAATACAAATCAGCTCGGTCTTACTCGGAAAATAGGTCGGCTGAGCCCGGTTTGAGTAATAAAAGAGAAATACCCCATTTTGTGCCCGTGGATGTAGGCTGGACTTGTTCCGTTGAACCACGTTAAAACTCTCTTGTCAATCTTTGTGTTTTCCTACTTTTTTTACTATATTTGCCTTTGGTCTCCCCATAACTAAACAAATTCAAGGTTGAGGGAAGGTTGTCTCGGGAGGGGGGGGGGGGATTATCTCGAAACTACCACTGAGACGAAAATCATCTGTCAACAACGTGTGTTTTTTTAATAATAATATATTATTAAAATTTTATTATATTTAATTTCTTATCTTATAATTACTAATCATAATTTATAAATAAAAAAATAATATAAAATTCCAAAATTTAAATCAGTTAAGATGGACATCATCAACGTAAAAAAAAAAAAAAAAGAAAGAAAGAAAAAAAAAGGTAAAATAAAAAAACAAAGTTTTGTGATGGCCATGTCCCAGCTTTAAAAATTGCAAAGAATTAAAAGATTGTACTGCAGGGTCCGACAACAAGGACGGAGGCAGCCGTCTATTAAGTCAAATCACCCAACGACTCTCTGATGATAAAGCCTGTGTTTCATCAATTATTTAAAATTAATTTCGTGAATTATTTAATACAAAATTAATGATCTTTTACAAATATTAATTTCATTCTTATTCTTAGTACTCTTAGTAACAATATTAATGAAACCATTATTTTCCATCAGAGATTTGCATTTAATGCAAAACTAAAGAGGGCTTTTAAAAGTCCCATTAAATAACAGAATCTGTATGCACTTTTTTGGTCGGAAAATTTTGAATAATTAATTCAAAGTTTTTCTTTTGTTTTTGGATTCGTGACATAGATGTATCTTACAAATTTTTAAAAAAAAAATTCTTATAATATTATTATTTATTTAAAAATAATATTAAAAGAAATGAAATTAAAGACAGGGTAGAATTTTATTTTAGGGATGGCTAATTAAATTTACTTTTTTATGTAAGAATAATGGACTAAATATTTTATTATTATTATTTTAAAAAAGATTGAGAAATTTATGAAATTGACACTAAATTTGAACATGGACAGCCTAATCATGATGTCGACCATGGTTAAAATGAATTTAATAATAGTATATCATATGAAATATCTAATAATAATAACTTTATTTGGTAGCCATAATATTTATTAAATTTAGAGTGAAAACTGATAATTTTCCTTAAATTTACTAGGTCTTACACATAAATTTTTTGATACACGTGGAATTATAATTTAAAGCCCCATTAAATAACAGATTATATATGCACTTTTTTGGTCGGAAAATTTTTGAATCATTAATTCAAGTTGTTCTTTTTGGGATTCGTAATATAGATGTGTTTGCGCGATTTTTGTGCGCGAAGAGAAATGTGTAAGGTTCAAACCTCCAGAGACAAAGTTCCAGTAAGGGGTGTTTGATTAGGTGAATAAGTTCCAGTAAGGTGAATAAGCCTTCAATATTAAAAACTATCTAGGGTTGTGATTTCTTTTAATATCATTTTAAAGATGAAGTGGTAATCTTATAGTTGGGTAAAATATTGATTTATTAACCTGGAACACTAAAT
Organism: Zanthoxylum bungeanum; assembly: GCA_019454045.1. Taxonomy (NCBI): domain Eukaryota; kingdom Viridiplantae; phylum Streptophyta; class Magnoliopsida; order Sapindales; family Rutaceae; genus Zanthoxylum; species Zanthoxylum bungeanum. The sequence continues at coordinate 167,888 of SKCR01030884.1, forward strand.
TATGTAAAAGCCTCTTCCGATGGTCAATTACAAATACCTAGTATAATCTAATTGAACCATATGTCTATGTCAACCAAATTACCTAGATTCATTAAGATTAAGTTCCAATTATGGCTACCCCCGCCCGAAAGGTATATTCCTATCCTGTAAGGAAATCTATTAAAGGGTTATCTATCCTCAAGGAAGATCGTGGGCTATTGAGTCTGAGGTCTTAAACTTAAAATCCCTATGTCTAGTTCATTTTAAATTTACCTAGTCAATTTAATTAATGGCCAGTTAATTAAAAAGTATTAAGATTAAGACTCAATAAATAAATCTTTATATTACTCAAACTATAATCTAACCCCTTATAAACCGGTGATATTGAAATTCATCACAACCCTAGATACTAATTTAGTTACGACACATAGCTAGGGCTGGTAAAATAAAATACATAAAATGCTGAAAAGTAATTGCGGTAAAGTAAATACTGAAAGGTAAATTACAATAAAATAAATGCTAAGGTAAAAGGAATTACTTTTACTACTACTAATTTAGATATCTCCCATAAAATAATATATAAACTTGTGATAATATTACCAACCGACCAATCTGGCGGTATCCTGATTAAGTCAAATTAAGTCCAACCAGCCATTAAGGCGGTAATATTTTTCCATAACCAGCCATAAAGGCGGAACCAAAATAAACCAGCCATAAAGGCGGAACCAAAATTAAATTACCAACCGACCAATCTGGCGGTATCCTTGATTAGTCAGGTTTAAACCAGATTAAAATTAAATTACCAACCGACCAATATAGCGGTATCCTTTTTAAGTCAAATTTTAAATAGTGAATATATTATTCTTAAGGAAGATTAATCTAAATAGCAATAGTAAAAGAATTACCTTTCACCCTAGCTGGGGAAGTTACCTCCTCATGATGAATAGTAAAAACTGTAAAAAGTAAGAAAGTAAATTACTATTATTACAAAACGTAATTAAAATTATTACAAAACTAAAAAACAAAATTAAAACGAAACTTAGAGATAGAATAACTCCCTATTTACATCAAAGAAATGAGAGAGAATGGTACAACAAAATCTGAAATCTCGAGCTCTATTTATAGGCGCGGATAAGCTTCGGGCGTCGCGACGCCAATGGCTTGCGCGTCGTGACGCGCCAAAATTACCGAAATGCCCTTTTTGCCAATTTTTCCTGTTTTGCCCCAAATCAACTCCAGAATGTCCTGAAACTTTATTTATCTAAAAAATAACACAAAACACATCAAAATATTCACAAGACTCAAGAAACTATACAAAATATTAGGTTAAGTGAGTGAGAAATAGTGATAGATTTACCACTCATTAGTCCCCCAAGTTTACCATGATTGAACCGGAAGTGGAGATCGAGGTGAACTTCTCCGGTCTTCCATCGAAAAGGCGTATAGATTGGAATGATAGAAACTTGTACAATCATTCCTTTTTGTTCTGGGGTGATTTTATGCTTTTCATCCAGGTTCGTTCTTCCCTCGTGCAGGGAAGACCACCACGCCAACCGAGCCAATTTCTTGGCCGATCCCCAATCTAGAGAACCCGCGAAGCCGAGGAGTGTGGCATCCTCTACGCAGAGGCATACGATCCGCTGTTGTCTCCGGTCGTCACCCATCCACAACCTGGGGATGCAGTACCTTCCACACAAAGGACCCTGGTCAGTTGTCGCTAACGGACATAGTCCATCCACACCATTACATTTCATTTCGCATCTCACACCGTGTGGATGGCCGTTAGCTAATCTCTTTACATTCCATTTCACACTTCATCGAAGAGAAGCTTTCGCTTCTGATGGCCTTTGTCTCATGCATATCTTGTCTTTTTCTCGACTTTCTTCTGCCCCTCCCGATCTTTTTTTTTTATTCTAGGGAGTCCGCTTGGTTACGGAGGGCCAAACTGCGATGTTTTGAGTAAGATCGACCCTTAAATGGGTGGTTGGGAGACCCTGCACATTACTTCTTCAACCTTCCTCTTTTTATATCTACTCCTAAGTCATGATACTGTTTTCACGTGAAGCTCACGTGAAGCGTTTTTTTTTCCCATGTGTTACCTGACCAATTGAGGCTCCCTGCTCTATGTATGGTTTTTTACCGAAAGTAAGCCTGCGGCCTGACGGTCTTGTCATATCAATTTTGTCTTTACTGCTTGTGCCAATAATGGAAACAGCTTGGGTGATGCCTCTGGAGGATGTAGTATTGACATCTGTCCTTGGCCGATCTTGGAGGTCGATGCTAAGATTTTGAGGTTCAGCCGATCTGCTGGAGGCCGATGCTGCAAGATCGAGCGATGTAAAAACTCGGGATGGAACTCTTCGCTCTGTAACCTGTCGGGCTTCCTTTTAGAGTCTTTTCGTGACCCTATCACTTCTGCAATAAATGTGCGGCCCTTTCCTATACGTTTCATCATGAGGCCCATTTAAAAGCCGTCTTTACGTCACTTCCGTGTTCCCTTCCGTCGCACATCACTGTCGCAGCGAGTTGCATTCGAACACCTGTCTAGGGCAACCTTTCATCCTTTTCCATTTTCCCGCCGCTTTCACTTCTCGACAATTCGTATTGCGACACCTGTCTCAGGTTAAGCCCTTCGTCTGTTACATAAGGATTCATCCCATTCTAGTCTTCACTTTACCTTCGACTTCCTCTGCAAACACATTTTTATCGCATTCTCGACCTTCTGTTATCAATGGCCTCTTCATCTTCTGCTCCCAAAACTAGCTCCTTAACCTTCGCCGATCATAAGATGGCGCTGGAATCTTCTTCTGTGGGCACCTTCGGAGTTCACACTCTTGATGAGAATTTCGGCCAGTGCGCTCTTGGCCCCATCTTCGTTGAAGATGACACTATTGCAACGGCTCCATTGGCTCAACAGTTCCCGTCTTCTTCTGGCCTCCCATTCTCTGAGCCACTTAACATCTCCCCTTTCGTTCAGTCCAATCCGATTCGCACCTGGCCCAAACCCGATACGACATTCGAAGCCTGGTTTCAACGTATGCTGTTGCATGCGGATACTCGAGCCTTTTTAGACAAACATCACCTTCTTCCTTTCATTGAGCTTTCATCAGCTTGGCCCCCTTTTGATCGTAACTTGTTTCCTATTTCTTTATTTTTTTGGTCTTCTGAATACAATGTATTCATTCTTCCGGTCGGGCCCCTCACCATCACCCTTCGTGATATTGGTGCTCTTACTGGACTGGCCCCTCTTGGAGTGACCGTCTCGGCCTGTACGAACTTCCATTTCCCTCCTCCTTCAATGGACCCTTCGTCCTTTTCATCATATTCTTCTTTTCTTCGCACGTTTTCGAAAATAGCTGGTCCTGTTTCGATGTTAGAGCGAACAACTTTCCTTCATTATTGGCTGTGCAAATATATCATTTGTGTGCCTAGCCAAAAGCTTGTGGCGGGCTATCTCCCTATCTCTTCCGACCATGCCCACGGCCGTCACTTAGACCTGGCCTGCTTTTTACTGGCCGCCATATATCGGGGATTGGCCGTCATCCAGAAATAACTTTGGTCGGGGGCATCACCCATTACCTCCGGTCCCCTGTGGCTCGTTCAACTCTGTTTGAGAGCCTATTTCCCTGTCTTCGGCACAATTGATTCAACTCACCCTTATTCTTGTGCTGGTCTTCTTCTTTCTCAACTTCGGCCATCTTCTTTCTCCCCTCGCGCTTTTTTTGAGTATTTCTACACTCTTCCTCGGGTTCCTTCTTTTTTCCCTTTTTCTATGTCGGATAGCCCATCCTTCATCCATGACCTCCCTCTTTCGGAAGAGGACGAATCAGGTCTTCGCATAAGGCGCAGGTTTTTATGTAGTCGCGACCTAATTCATGACATCATGACTGGGGCCAATGGCAAGGCCGGAGTAGAGGTGTACTCATCCAACTTCGTTGCTCGTCAATTTGGCCTCGTTCAAGGGTGGCCTCTTTCTTTCTTTCACACACGCTCTGCTTTTTCAGACCGTTTTAAGGTCTTTTCAGTCTCTGAAGTTGAGGATTCCTTGGCGAAAACTTGCTCTTTGATCTCTTCTTTTGTTATCGCTCCTTTTGCTATTTGTACATCTGTTCATTCCTCTTTTGATCGTTTCTGGCCGCCTGACCGTGAACGATATTTCTCATTGCCTTCCATGAGAGTTTTTTCTTCCATTCATTTGTCCCCCAAGTCCCCTGAGCCGACGGGGTCGAAGAAGGCAACTGAGGCGTCCAAGCCCAAAAAAATAAAGCTTGATAAAAGAAGACAACCTTCTCCCAGTCGTAGCTCTGATTCGGACGTGCCGCTCGTCCGTCGCTCCAAGGCATGAGTTTGATGCACTCTGAAATCATAATTGTGTATCTTGTGCAGGTGCTTAGGATTGAGCACCTTCCGCCATGCCCGAAACGGCGCGAACTCCGAGGGCCGAAGCTCCTATAGGTGGAGGCGAGGAGGTGGGACCTGCAGAAATGCCGGTCGTTCAGTTTGATGCGGATGAGGCGGCCGAGTGTCCCATCATGGAGCAATTTCCAGGAGAGGGCGGTGCAGTCGGAGCCGATCCCGAAGGTACGGAGCCATATATTGAATTTGGCTGTTCGCGTCCAAGATTCGAGGAAATTCCAAGAGATCATCCCATATTTGAGCGCTTCTCTTCAGACGGTTCTGTACCATTTATACAGGATCCGGATGATGAGGCTGAAGTACCAGAGCCTATTTGGCCGACTGGGTCTCTTTGGCACCACCTCAAGCAACTTTATCCCTTGGTACGCAAGATGTCTGCCTCAGGGCTTCGAGGGGGTTATAGGGACGTGAACGGCCTTTATAGTTTGGCCGAATTGGAATTGTTAGAGGAAGCTCGGTCTATGTATAAAGACGACGTACTTCGTCGCATTTACGAAGAAAATGAGGTCATTTACATTTCTAATTCGTCTGACTCTGATTCTTTCACAGATGATTGGCTTACTACTGCGCCGCAACGCCCAACGCCAGAAGTGGTATCTCCAAGTACTTTTGCGCATCAGACTTCGGCCTCTCCTTCTCGAGTGGAGTCCCTTATGCCTGAACAGCCGTCTTCTCCGGCTTTCATGATTGCTTCTCCCGCAGCTCCTGTTCCGACGGTCCCAATGTTGGCCGCTTTTGAACAATTATCGCCCCCTCGGGCTGAGTCTCCCATCTTGCTACAAAGTTCTTCTGTTCGGCCTTCTTCTCCTCAAACTGTATGGCCGTTGGCCTTTGTCCCCCAGCACCCATCATACTCAAATCCTTCATCTCAGCAGGAACTAATGCAGCCACAAGCTGAGGCATTTGAGGTATTGGTGGACCGGCCTTCCAGTTCTGGTTCTGGGGTGGTAAGTCTTTCCCCTTTTTCCTTTAGCTCATGGCCTTAGTTCATTTCGCTAATTCCTTCTTCTTGTGTAGGTATCCGACCCATTGCTGCAATCGGTCCAGAACATTTTGGACCACTTTGGGCGATTGTCTTCTGCTTCTTTTCGGCCTCCTTCGCCTTTGGTCAACACCAGTACAGACCTGGAAGGCCTCCGGGAGGTTCTTGATCAATACGCTTCCTTTGTCGCACTGTAGGTTAGTCAAGCTGCTCGGCCAGAGAACATCCTTCAATTGGAATAAAGCTCCTCCGAATTAAACTGAATATTGGCCCTTCATTCCTTGCCCATATCGGTTGACGATCGGTTTTTCCTTTAAGAAATGCAAGACGGTATAACAGCCCTTCTCTCTCGGTATCGTAATATGCACAGCCAGAGGGTTGGGCTTCGCTCCTCTGTAATGAGGAAGGAAACGCTCTGTGGCTCTCTTGACGCCCTTAATCAGGCCCTGAGAGACACTACAGAAGAAATGATGACGAAGAATCGGTCTTCCTGGACCTGGAGCGAAAGCTACAAGAGATTCAGCGTCTTGTCGAGGAAAGCCGTATGAGAAAAGATGCTAAGAGGAGGACCATTGCTATTCAAGTAACAGAGATGGATGGTTCTATGGCAGAGTATGAAGGTCTGGCCGTATAAATTTTGAGAAAAGCTTGGCCGATTTAGATGCAGTGGGTTTGGAGATTCAGGACGAATGGCACCTGAGGAGAGAGACGCTTTCGGCCATTAAGGAGCTGCCCGAGGGTTTTCGACATTCTTCGGGCCAAAATTAATGATTTTTGTAAGACGTTATATCATCGATTTCTTGTATTTTTAGGACGTTTTCATCCGTACTTAATGAAAATACATTATTGTTCTAGTGCATTTTGTATATTTTCATGCTCCCACAAAGAGGGCACATATTTTTTTAAGTACTTGCCATTTATCGCTCTTGTATGCACTCTTCCGTTCAAGTCCTGCAAATGGTAGGCTTCATTTGGTAACACATTTTTTACCACGAATGGGCCTTCCCAGTTGGGCGACCATTTGCCATACGCCGGGTCTTTAGAACCAAGTGGCAATATAGTTTTCTACACTAATTCGCCCACCCTGAACGATTTAGCCATTACTCTGAGATTATATTTTGGCTATTTTTTTCTTTTGTGCTTCTAGACGATTTAGCACATCGCATCTAATATCGTCCAATTCCAATAAATTTTGGATCATTGCCTCGTTGTAGTCTTCCTTTATCAACTTTTCTTGTAACATTACCCTGGTGGACTCGATATTCATTTCTATGGGAAACACAGCCTCGTGACCATACACTAACTGAAACGGCGTCACTGAAAAACTTGTTCGCGGTGACGTCCTATAGGCCCATAGAGCCTGACTCAAATATTCGTCCCATCGTCTAGCGTTGTCTGTCACCATCTTCCGAATCAACCCTTTAAGGGTCTTATTGGACGATTCTGCTTGACCGTTTGACTGAGGATAATAAAGGGTAGTGTTCACCAATCGGATTCCGTATTCGGCTAGTAAATCTTTCACCTTCCCACCATTTAATGAGGTGCCATGGTCTACCATTATTGTTTATGGTATACCAAACCGGTGAATTATATGTTATTTTATGAACTTGATGATCTGTTCTTGGGACATTTCCACAACTGGGATAACTTCCACCTATTTGGTAAAGAAATCGGTAGCAACAATGATGAAAATATGCCTCTTGCTTGATGCTGGATAAATCTTCCCTATCAAGTCTATCGCCCATCCCATAAATGGCCACGGTTTAATGATCGGGATCATCTCGGTTGCTGGTGCCCTTTGAATAGGCCCGTGCTTCTGACAAGCAATACATCCTTTGGTATACGAGCTGCATGATTCTCCAATCTTTGGCCAATAATAGCCGCTTCAAATAATCAACCATCTCATCTTTATTCCTGCTTGGTGAGTCCAACAAACACATTCATGTACTTCGACCATGATAGTTTTGGATTCAGATGGCCCTACACATTTAAAAAACAATCCATCTTGTCGTTTTTTATATAGTACATATCCTGAGACTACGTAGTTCAGGGCTTTAAGTTTTAGCCTTCGGTCATTCCCTCCTTCGGGCTGTTTTAAAAACATCCTGATTTCGCTTCTCCAATCGTCCTCCTTTTTGAATTCAATGGCCGCGACATTTGTCCATTCCTTTCATCGCATCAGGACCGGCTTCACCTCGTCGCTTTTATATATTCCATCTATGTTTGCTTGCTTGTACCCGAAAGCTGCTTGGGCTAAACTATTTGCTAACTCATTTTTTTCTCTTGGAACGTGTTCCAACTATGCATGATCAAATCGCTCTACCAATTCTTTGGCCACATCCAATAATGCCATGACTGACGGGCTTTGGCATTTAAAGGTTCCTATCACTTGTTGGATTACTAGTTGCGAATCCCCTTAATGGATACATGGGTTACTCCCATGTTGAGGAGTATCTCCAATCCAAGTATCAAGGCTTCGTATTCGGCCTGGTTATTAGTGCAATATTCGTTCAACTTGATTAAGAACCGAAATGATTCCCCTAATGGGCTGACTAAGACAATCCATATTCCAGCTCCTTTCATTGTGTTGGATCCGTTGAAATACATCGTCCATGGTTTCAGACTGCATTCGTCCAGATCCATTTCTATTTCTCTAATAGTGCTCAAACATGGGTGATCGGCCAAGAAATCGGCCAAGGCTTGATTTTTGACAGCCCTTTGGGGCTCATGCTGTATATCGAATTCAGAAAGTGACAGTGACCAAAACCCAACTCTTTGATGCAAGATAGGACGAGAAAACATATACTTTATTATATTAATTTTATGATCAAATACACTATGTTCGGCCAAAGGTAGGCTCGTAATTTTGTACATGTGAAATATAAAGCCAAAAATAATTTCTCCATTGGAGAATAATTACATTCATAATTCAGCAATTGTCTGCTCATATAATAAATGGCTCTCTCAACGTTCATGTCATCATCTTGCGCGGTCATCCCAGCTATGGACTGTTCTTCGGCCGATATGTATAATTTCATTGGCCTTCCTGGCACTAGAGGCACCATCACCGGCGGCTGTGACAAGTATTTATTCAGGCTGTCAAAAGCTTGTTGATGTTCTTCGGTCCAGACGAACTCGTCCTTGTCCTTTACCTCAATAAGGGGGAGAACACTTTTGTTTTCCCTGCACAATTGGAGATAAATCGTCTTAAAAAGTTGATTTGCCCTAAGAACCTCTGTAACTCTTTCTTATTTCGGGGTGGTATAGCTTCAGTGATCGACCGAGACTTATTGATGTCAATCTTGATTCCCCGTTGGTGCACTAGAAAACCTAGGAAATTTCTTGCGCACACCCCGAAAGCACTATATCGCTAAATGGCCAAAATATTTTTCCATGGTCACAGATTTCGCCACTATATCGTCCACATAGACTTCTACAGATTCGCCGATCATGTCATGAAAGATCAAATTCATGGCCCGCTGATAAGTGGCACCAGTGTTTTTCAGGCCGAACGACATCACTACCCATTCATAACACCCTAGAGAGCTGGGCACCTAAAGGCTGTTTTGTGTATATCATTTTCGGCGATGTAAATCTGATTATAACCTGCATATCCATCCATAAAAGAGCAGACTTGGTACCCCGCCGTGGAGTCCACTAAGGAATCTACTGTCGGCATTGGGTATTGATCTTTTGATGTTGCTAAGTTTAAATTTCTGAAGTCTATACAAATCCTTATTTTTCCATTCTTTTTCCTGACTGGAACGATATTTGACAACCATTCCACATATCTGGTCGTCCTAATGAACTTCGCCTCTAAGAGGCGTTCAACTTCTTTTTAATATCAGGCATGACATTGGGCGCAAACCTCCGGGGATGCTGCTTATGAGGCCTATGGCTTGGCATGATTGGTAACCTATGCTCCACCAACGTCCTATCTAAACCAGACATCTCATTGTAGTCCCATGCAAAACAATCTTTGTATTCTCGCAGCAAACAAATTAGCTTTTCGCGTACCTGGGACTCCAGCTCCTTGCTGACGTAAGTGATGCGTCTATCATGCTCGCTCCCCAGATTTACCTCGTCCAATGCATCTTGTCCTCTTGAGATATTTGTCTTTCGTCATCCATTCAGAGCGTATTTTTCTTTTCCATTGATTCACTTCCTCTATCAAGCAATCCACTCCACATAGTTCTCTATCTTGTCTTCCGTCTGATGCGCCAGTAGTCTGCCTCTTAAGGCCGAAATCGCGGCCTGTGCTTCGGCCTCATTTTTTCACTCTGCTACATAGGCCATTAAACTGGCCTTGGAGGCCGCAAGGGCGACTTGCTCCTTATTCTGCTTGTTCTTTATTTAAATTGTTGTGCATTGG